>QLPI01002645.1:0-27923 GCA_003314275.1 Chroogomphus rutilus | reverse complement strand
CAGCACGGAATTCCTCCCAACTCTGGTAGCTGCATGTTCCTGCTTCCAGTTCCCCTGTGACACGACTTGCCCACTGAGCTGCAAACTTCACCTTCATATAGGACAAGGCAAAGCGGATCTTTCGTATATGGTCCACTTTGAAATATGATGCATCGTCCTCGAAGTTCAGATAGAGCGAAATATGATGCATCGTCCTCGAAGTTCAGATAGAGCTCGCGCAGGAAGATATCAATCTTCTCTGATGAGCCATCAAATGGTTCTGGTCTTGCAATTTTGCCAGCTGATGGGATGGAGGAGGTGGTTGTAGATGTTAGCTGGGGTGTTTGGGCTTGTAGTGTCGCTAGGTGTTGGTTAAGATGGTGTGTCTGGTTGTTCACCATTGCAGTCAGGTCTGCATTGTTTTGCTGCAGGCCTGCGAGAATTTGTTGTAGAAGATCAACATCCATGATAGGGTGTTGTAGGGATATGATAGTCTTGAGCTAATGTCAGCAATAACAAGAGCTTCAATACTTGGGAGCGGAAGAGGGATTTGAGCAATGATACTTGTCGGTGTATTAACCAGCTCAAGACTGAGCTTTAACTAATTACCTAAGGACTGTACATATGGTCTAGCGAAGTAGCGGAGTCCAATAACAAGCAATAGATAGAGGAGTAGAGAAACCATGACACCTATTCAACTATACACCCTCAGCCCTCAAACTATATGCACCTCATGTATCCGTCTTGGCATCACATGCATCTGTCAATACACTCTACTCATTTATGTCAATCTCCATATGCTCGCAAATCCATTTTCACTTCATTTACATTTAATATCCTTTTCATTATGTTCCACTCTACTTTCCTTATTTGCAATTCTGTTCTATCTCTGATATCTGATCTGCTACTACATTCCTTATAGGGTAATTCTGTTGGGAATCGGGGTGACATGTCACCCCTCAATGTCACAGAGGAGATCAAGATTGGGACATAGTATTTCTGTTCTCGCTTTTCATGATCCTCGGACTTTCTTATCTATTATAGGAATCTAGTCGACTCCTTGTAGATTTGAAAGTAGTATAAAGATCTTGTACATTCTGTAGTTCAGTCTTCAGCCAGATATTCGACTAAGATTTCGACTAAGCTTTCCATCTGTTCATCTTACACTTAATTTATGTTCTCACTCTTTATGAAATTAGGGTCCAGTGTGATCTGGTGGGCGCAACATTAAAGTTGAAGCCTTACCCTACCCCGAACCTCACCATTGCTTTGACCTTGGAAGATATTACATTTAATTACAACTACATCATCTTTTCATATCATAACAGTCATGCAAACCCACACATGTCACAGGTTTGGGTGTCCTCAGATTTGGGTACAGGTCAAGCCCAACCTGTGGTGTCAACTTTGTTGAGATGTATGACATGCACCTGACCCCATCCACCTATTGGAAAAAAACCATGGGTTTGGGTGCAGGTCACCCAAAATAGGTGGACCATGCTATTCCCTAGGTGTGTGAATTTTAAATAGATAGTGGAAAGATGGTGAACTGATAAATGACAATATTAGAGCTTTCTGGTGGTATTTAGGTTATGACAGGGCCCATAACCTGTTGAGTGCAGTAGGATAAAAGAGTGACAGAAAGAAAACCTCAGACACAGACACAGACACAGACACAGACAGATATAGATGGAGGATGTCAAGTTGTAGATAGGCATCTATACAACCAAAGCAATCCACAACATTATGTAAACTAACAGAAAACCCATCAATGGTAGTTGTCATGATAACAACTATGATGGTATGGGTACAATTATAAAACACCTTCTCTTGGAACTATTTACCTGAAATGAGAAAATGGTTATTTCAGCTTATTGGTGCAGAGGTCTAGGACAGAAACTTGGACTAAGATGACTTCAGAAGGATCTGAGAGGTCATCATACAAATGTAGGCTACTTATATACTATAGAGCCCTTTGTATTTGCTAACAACAAGACAGAATAAAAGGACATGGAATACAAAGTATCCAAACAACATATGACGATTGTCATTCGAGACACGAATACACAAGGGGATAGTATCGGTCAAGTATCGCCGATTTTACAACACAGCTATCATAGCTATCATTAACTTTTGCAAATTGCAACTCAGAGTCAAAGGTGTGCTTGTAAAGTGATACTAGGACAAAGAATGATTCCACATGCTAAACTACAACTGCATCAGATCTGCTCATTCTGTGGACATGCTTGGGTGGATGTTTGAGTAAGCAGGATTGTCACTAAAACTATGATGGTTCGGGACCCGGATTTCAAGCGCGGGGATGAAAATATAAGTATGAAGAGGAAATTTGGACAATTGTTGAGTTCTTGGAGGGTGAGGGGTTCATTGAGCTCTCGCCAGCATAGTATACCGGAGTTTTACTAAGATTTTTACCGGTACCTAGCAAAGAATTCTGATGTGACATTTACATCAGGGAGCAAAGCAAACGGCCACCGTGACGTGACGTTTTTCCTATAATCTTGACCGCTACAGTATTCTACATGCCTAACAACTTTTTAGTCAAGGCTGCCCTATGTGGTACATAACATATGGAGGTGGTTGTTGATCTGGTGACATCAATGTTCGGTCCGAGACTTATGTAACGGGATCGAGTGGTGAATCAAAATTATTGGGTCACGGCTAGTGAGTCACGATATTTAAGAAAGATCCCCCAAAAACTTTCATCCCACTTTGACAATGTGCCCTCACGACAACGGAGACAGTCTCCCATCCGACCCGAGCCAGATGGTTCATGTGGACACGGGTTCCTCAAACGGCACCTCGAACGGAGTGAACGGACATGATGTCAACGGGCATGTCGATAGACGTTCCAACTGTACACATAAACAAGTTCAACCTCGTAACCCTTACGCTCCGCGCTACGCAGACTTTTTAAGCAATATCTCGAATTTTAATATCATCGAGAGCACATTGCGAGGTGGGGGTTTGTCTGATCGTGCTCACGAAGCTCATCAACGTTGTGTCCATCTTAGAGGGCGAGCAGTTCGCAAACGCTTTCTTTGATACCAAGACCAAAATTGCGATTGCCAAGGCTCTAGATGCATTCGGCGTCGAGTATATTGAACTAACCTCCCCGGCCGCGTCGGAGCAGTCCCGCGCAGACTGCGAGGCCATCTGCAAGCTTGGTCTCAAGTCCAAAATTCTCACTCATATTCGATGCCATATGGACGATGCACGTATTGCCGTCGAGACAGGTCAGTGGCTTATGATCAACAGCGACAACTTGCTGATGCGCGCATTGTCAGGCGTCGACGGCGTCGATGTTGTCATTGGAACCTCTTCCTTCCTGCGCGAATTCTCTCATGGGAAAGATATGACATACATCACCAAGACCGCCATCGAGGTCATTGAATTTGTCAAGTCCAAAAATATCGAAGTTCGATTCTCTTCCGAGGACAGCTTCCGCTCAAACCTTGTTGACCTCCTCTCAATCTACCAAACGGTTGATAAAATTGGTGTTAACCGTGTGGGTGTCGCAGACACCGTCGGTTGCGCGAACCCTCGACAGGTATATGACCTTGTTCGTACACTCCGCGGTGTCGTCGGCTGTGACATTGAAATCCATCTGCACAATGACACTGGCATGGGTAAGGACGGAAAGAAATCTGTCAGATTTTTTCATTTACCTGGTTGGGTCAGCTATTGCCAATGCGTACACTGCTTTAGAAGCTGGTGCCACCCATATTGACACTTGTGAGTATTTCTAATTCACAGGGATAATCCGGCCTTAATGAACCGCCTCGCAGCGGTACTCGGGATTGGTGAGCGTGTTGGAATTACCCCTTTGGGGGGCCTTGTCGCCTGCCTGTATGCTGCCAACCCGGAGTATGTCAAATCCAAGTATAACCTGTCCATGCTTCGTGAGATCGAGAATCTTGTGGCTTCTGCTGTTGAGGTAACCGTACCCTTCTGCAATCCCATTACGTACGTGTTGCAAGGAAGACTATTCATAATACCTAACTAATCACCGTACAGTGGCTACTGTGCATTCACGCACAAGGCCGGAATTCACGCCAAGGCCATATTAAACAACCCCAGCACATACGAGATTCTCAAACCCGAGGACTTTGGTCTCACGCGTTATGTGTCAATTGGGTGCGCTTCGTGAGGCCGGTCCTGCTGCCTTCTCCTCATGTATTTTTCGTTAGACATCGATTAACCGGCTGGAATGCGGTCAAAAGTCGTGTTGAACAACTCAAACTCACCCTGACCGATGATCAGGTGTGCAAATTATCAAATTTCATATATATATAAACGCGCTTCTTGATTTATTGACTACCTCCACACATTAATCATAGGTCAAGGATGCAACAAATAAAATCAAAGAACTCGCCGACGTCCGGACACAGAGTATGGATGACGTCGACACCGTGCTACGTGTATATCATTCTGGAATTACGAGTGGCGAGCTCAGCATCGGGGAGTCCGACAAATTGGATATTCTATTGCAGAAGCACCGTCAAACTTCATCGACAGAGCTAGCAAGTGGAGCATGAGGTGCACCAGTCATCTATTACCCAATCCTAAAATTAAGCAATTGCTTTGATGTCACAACCCTGTATTTTAGAACCATGCATACCTTCTTTGTTGCTGCATGTGATCCATCTTTACGGTCAAGTACTAGCACTTATGACTGCTACCAGTTTATCCACATCGTATTATTGGTGTGAAAGCAAGTTAAAAATACAGTGAGATATGTTATAGGAATGCGACTGAAACATGACAATGCGAAACCGAATGCAGGAAGATCGAAATAACAACATAAAAGTACATTAAGCGATACCGAGTTGTTTAAACATGGAGTGCAAAGTCTTGAATGAAACGGGTTTAACTAAGCTGAGAAAATAATGTCAGGATGGGAAATTAACGCTGACCCATATACTCACTATCCATCGACACCAGCTTCAAAAGCCCTACGCTTGTCCTCACGTGAGGACATTCCAGTAAGCGCTATGAGTCGAGTCGGCCTTCGAAAATTACTCTCAACTGGAGCTATATTAATTTTATCATCATGTTCATGTTCGTCGGTTGGAGTATTGCGCTCGGCTTCAATACGCCGTATCGCTCTGGCGGCCCCCACACCTTCAAAAAAGGAGATCAGCTGAAGTCATGCAGCGAAATCACGGATGTGATACCATCTAACACTGGCATAGACATGTCGAGTAAAACAACACTAAAAACAAAAAAAAAATTAGCGAGGATTTAATCACAATGAGAAGCCCGTACTCAATAACATCGTGTGACAGGAAGATGTCTACACCACTTTGGCCATCAGCTGCTTGGTGTACGACGTACCCCTGCAAACGAAATCAGTGTATAAGAATGGTAAAACAGTGACAAGTGAACGAACTTTGCCTCTTAGCCATTTAACGCTGAAGCAGTGCATTAGGTAGATCATCACAAGAGTGACAAATAACAGCACTTACAGCAACTCCCGGAGGATGCTGTTGTCTTCCACAACAAGCACATGGGTTGGTGTCCCGGCCTCAAGCGATCCAACTGACGTCTTCAGTAGAAGACCTCCCGCCCCAACAGAGATGGTTGCAGAAGGACTGCTAGGAGCATCCAAGTCCAGATCACCCATCGGCGGTGAATGTTGCAATGATGAGTCAGTAGAAAGTTGAAGATTGTATGTAATGCTACGAGGTGGTAATATGGGGCGAGAAGGCAACACCACATCAGGTTCATGGCTATCCGATCGTCGACGATTCAAGCATTGACTTGATCCAATGACGAGATCTTGTGCAACACGTTGTTCAGCAGACGTCGTAGACTCACCAATGGAGAAAAGGGATGACCGACTTGGAGTTGCTCGATGGTGGGCCGGGAGTCCTACACGCAATATGCGAACGCAAAGCCGGAGAACCTGCCGGAGCGATGTTGGACCAACTGGTTTGAAAATTATTCTGGCGAAACCACCGGCTCGTTCATAGTCGCTAACTGTACTGATCACGTATGGATCGCCCCGAGCAGAAGAGATGACAACCAAAGGACGTAGACAATCTCCTTGATCGATGAGCTTTCGTACGAGTTCAATCTCCTCATTCAACACCAAGATATCACCAAGTTCCGAGTCGGCCGGCGTTATATCGAAATGCCACCATTGCTTCAAATACCTCGAAAGTACTTGTTTTAGTAGCGTGTGGCCGCGAGATCCATAGTCATTGAATCCCAAAAGTGAAAGTGAAGGGGGATTTTTGAAACCATCCTTCTTCCAGTCACCTAGTTCTTCGCACTCGCGAGGATTTGCGGGCGATGCTTCCGCCTCAAAAATAATGCGGATTTCCGTACCAACGTTCTCCGAGCTCCATACATCGATCTTACCATTCACGCTTTCAGATCGAACTATGCTGTTGACAATGGCGAGTCCAAGACCAGTACCTGGTTGAAGCGGATTTTCTTGAGAAAAGGGCTGAAAAAGCTGATTCTGAATAGAGCTTAGAGTGAGTGCCTTGAATCAACCACTAAGGTGACTCACTTTTAAGAAGCCTTCGCTGATTCCCTGTAAATGCCACCCGCGTTAGTGAGAGTAGTGCTTTCAACCGTTGGAAATGGTTACTTTTCCAGAGTCAAACACTCCTAACTCTAGTTTGATGCAATCTTCTGGAGAATTTGGATTCGCAGGTAATTGCCGTAACGTCACATGAACGTAACCATCCTGACAAGGAATTAGAATGTAATTTAGATCTTCGCTTAACTAATGAAAGCTTACCGTGGTAAACTTGAGGGCATTGCCGAGAAGGTTCATTAGACAACGTCTGATACCTCCTTTTTCGCATGTGACCATCCAGCCCTGATAATCAATAGGAGGTGAGCGTATAATTTCATTACTAGGGAATATATTTACCTGAGAACGGTGGCCAATATCTACTACCGTTTCTACATGACTCCGCAATCGGACATTTTGAGCAGCTGCATCATCGGTCCGTGGAGAATATACGCTGCCAATTTCAGAAGAATGTCGAGCTCGATAGCCTATCCAGCAGCCTTCCGTAGCCTCTTCGACCAACTCTGCCAGATCCACACTGGAAAAATGTGAGTTAGCAAATATGTATAGCGTAATTGTTCTTACTGGGCAGGGCGGATGACAGTCTCCGAACCTCCAGCCTTGGAGCCACCACTTAGTTTTGTGAAGTCTAGGACATGGTTTACCGTCTCGACCAAAGAAGTCCCGCATGCTTGTACAGTGCTGAGGAAAGAAGCTTGATTAGGTGTCAGATCTGTTCCAAATAATAGCTCGGCAGCAGCAAGAATCTAATCAGGTGAGTTAGACGGAGTTGTCCACAGATTGAAACCTATTTACCCCATGCAATGGAGTTCTACAACCACAAAAACAAGCTAATCAGAGTTGCGACCAAATTGTAAGTACAGCACAATCCCACCTGAGCTCGTGAGATATGCTGTGAAACTTCGCTATTAGCATATAGTTAAATATGTCGGAAAATTCTTACTTCGAAATGAACAAGCTCTTTGCTTTGTCTGCTAAGATCATACGACGTTTGAGTGCGGCACTCAATATAATGACCCCTTTGACAAAGAAATCAGAACACATTGGTCTTCATGTGACCACACATACCAATAGCACGTAAATAAGACAGTTCGTGACCTTCGAGCTGAAGTTCTGTCATTAATTAAAGGGGAACATGCACAAAAGCGGGTATGACTAACGTATGGCTTGGACTTGGCGTTGCTATTGTAAGCACATAGCATTGCGAATGGACGCTTGTCAATGTTCAATATAGGTACCGCTGGTGGACAATGACATGAGAACGATGGAAATAGATTGACTACAACCTTACTCAAAGCATAATGGACATTTCCCGGCATGAGACCCCTTATGCATGCTGGTAAAATTGCTTCAGAAACCTTTCCATCAGGAAAGTCTTTGAAAAACTGAGCCATTTGTGCAAAGCCTGCCGATGTGAGCGGTTTCGACTGAGGTCCCTGCTTGGGATCTGAATGATACAGGAACACTGATAATGCAGTCTCCGAATCGAGTGAATCGTATTCTTCGAAACTGGAGACGTCCACAAGAACTGCCCCTTCAACATCCAGTGTCCGCTTGACCAATTTTGCGGCTCGATCGTAGATTTTTTCCATACTTGTGCTCGAAAGTAGTTGCCGAGGGTCACCTTTCTGGGCTTGAGTGTCTATTTCTAAACATTCCCGTGTAAACTGCTCCATCTGTGAATGGCTATGAGAATATGACTTCTAGAATGTTGACCAAACTTGCCGAAATTTGGATGCGATCTCGAATGCGAAGTTGGATCTGAGTGGCCTATATGAGCCATGCGCAAGTATAACATCTTAATGCCTACTTTGTCTCTCCACAGTTCAAGTTCACGCATAACAATCGCCTTGACATCCAGATGTGTTTAACTCCAAATGGATTAAAAAAAAAAGAGGCCCTACCGCGAACTCCTTCAACGTGTGCCGCTGACGAGGACCAAACTCGGAACGAGGTTCGCTATCGATAATGCATAGACTAGCACAACTAAGATGAGATAAACCCACTGATGCCAGTGACGTCACTGCATTACCTCCCAATGTTGAAACCCTCGGCGGTCCGCAAAGGAGCTCCAGCATAGAATCGCGTAAAGGGATGTTTAACGACATACGGCTGATGAAAGGGTCGGTGAGTATGGGTTCAAGGGAATCGACACAACATACATTGTTCATAAATCTCCAATCTTGGGTAGTATCCAGGATGACCAGAGGCTCACTACCACTAATCTAATTTCAACATGCGACCACTAATGAATTTTACGAGTGTACTTACTCTTGTAATATAGTGTGAGCACAGATGGAGTCATCCCGGTAAGAGCATTCACGGCCCAGACCAACTGTGTACAATGATAAGTATTTTCCCCTTAATTTTACGTGAACATACATTCGGATTTGAACCACCTGCCATGACGACATTGAACAAGCATAGGGGGAGACAGAAAATGATAAAAACACATACTGCTCGTCTGCATCAACAAGTGAAATCAAGCAAATTTTTGCATTGAAGACCAATTTAGCAAGTAATGCGATGCGATCGAAATTGGCATCCTTGGCCGTGTGAACGATGTTGAACCTGGTTCAATATTATATCACTAGTTCAATGATTTAAATTTGTACGAACCTGTATAAGGCCTTCTGGCGCTCCCCTTCGCTAGGGGGCACTGGTGGGATGAGGTATCCTCGTCGAAGATACTCAACTTGTTCGCGGACCTTTCGGTACGACGATTTGATGATTTCGGACTGAGGCCGAGGACACGAAGATTCAAGGTCTGATGCTGGGTCGGACGGGGAATCATTTGGAACTCTGATACGAGGAGCAAGAGGTTCTGACACTGTCCGATTAAATAGTGGAGGGCGAAGTGGGCCACCTGATGATGTCAACGAATCGGGACTAGTTTCAAGAACTGGGAGATATAACACAGACGCCTTGTCAGGTAGAATTTGGCTTTCCCACCCTTCAGTGAGCGTAGAAGGATCCTCTTTTCGTCGTGGTGGGATAGTAAAGTAATCCTCGGGTGAGGACTTCGGTAGTCCATCAGGTGCAGGAGCAGGAGAAGGAATGTGTTCAGAAACAGTGTGCTCTTTACCAGATGAACGTATTTTCGTTCTCATAGCTTCCGCTGGAGTACCAACTGGACTGGCGGAAATAGGAGATAAAGCGGACAAATAACCGTTCTGCATGATAGGAATAGTACTATTCTCAAAATCTTGAGAAGGGCTCCCAATGACATCATCCAAAACATTCCAAAAGCTATTCAAGCGGGTCTTCCGAGATTGACTTCCAGATTCCGATGATGTTAGGGACATTGTCTGGTCACCATTCTGGTCCCCAGCTTCCCGGGACCGGGGCAAGGCTATGGAGGCTGTGTTTCCGCGTAAAGGATCCGTAAGCTCCACTTCCGGACTCGGGAGGGCAAGCGGTCGCACACTAATGCCGTCGCCTGCCAGCCGCATAGTAGCCGCGGCAGCATGAAAGTCGTGGTGAGACTCATGTGTACTCAATCTAGGCGAGCCCTCGATTGGTGCAGGAGAGACAGCAGTTGAAGAATCGGAGAGACTCCGGGAGAGGATACCGCGAGGGGGAGGAGGCATGGCGAGATTGGGGAGTGGTTGTGATGGAGGGCCGGAGCAAGAGGTCGAATCACCGCTGCGATGACTCTGTTCGCGCCGCATCTTGAGGGACATAGGGGAAGTAGGAGATGGTTGCATTGGGACGGGAGAGGAAAAAGAAGCTGACGCGACCGATGATGCGGCGGTGCTACTAGAGGTCGAATCGCTCCCACTGCTAGGAGTCTCGAGGGGCAGTCTTGGTGAGATACTAGAGGAGCTCGTCGTACCGGGAACACGCCTCCGAGGCAAGAGAGTCTCGCCAGACTTAGCGGTTGAAGAACGCAGGAGTCCTGGGGCTTTTGATACGTCTTCTAGTCTTCCTACCTCGTTGAATGCTGTACCAGGAAAATGCTGGCTTCGAGGTGGCTTCGGCGTGTGGCGTGGGTCCCATTTTCCAGCTGCATATGCTTGAACGAAGGAACACCAATCCAATGGCTCCTCTTCATTCAACTCATCTTGTACCTTGGGCGGTATGGGAAGTGATTGAGCTGGTTCGGTAATAGATGGAGGCTGTAATGATGGCGCGGTACTGGCTGGTTATGGACACGATCATGAACACTGACAATGCAAACGCAATTCAAAAAAAATGCGATTAATTACCTGTGACTTCGTCGGACATTGACCTGCCAAATATGATCCTGGACCCAACAACCCCGTGTCCCCCATTAGGCCGCGCACCTCGCGCACCTCGCGACTCACAGGCGAGTATGTTTTCTTCTGACCCAAACGTGGGAATAGGGCGAGTTGTTGGCAACAGCATGTCAGCGCTCTGAGCTAAGGTAGCTGTAGAGGGTCTTTTGCCAAGACTTTTCGAGGATAATTGAGGAGGTTGGGGAGGGAGGTAAAATCGATTTGATGACGTGCTGGATGATGCCACGTCTCCAAGGATCATGGGCTGCACGGCAGGGAGTTTCAGTCGACGATGCTCCTCAGACCCTTGCTCCATGAGTGCTAGCGGCCACGAGAACGCGTGGGGAAGAAGAAGATATAAGGTAGGATTAGCCGCAGAATGCGCAATTGCTCGAGTGCTTCTAGCACGTCTATCCGTTATCAGGGTCTGGTACGCAAGAGTGGAGCAAAGTCTCGGTTGCCCATTAGATCTATGACGTCATTGTGTCACGCACGGTCACAGTTGATAAATCTTCTCAATACAAGCTATATAGCTCCAAAGCTCTAACATTTTAACAGAACCAACAGACTCCACAAGTACAACGGTAATGTCAGATTGTCATTTTGCATCGAGAGCGCCTCCAGCCCGGCAGCGAGAGTCACTGCAGTCGTATACCGGGCAAGCTGGCCCATCTGTGGTCAATTACTTCCATCAACAAGGTATGATCGACATACCGAGAAATAGGGAACGACGCCGGCCGCTCTGAGTGCCCAAGCACTACCCACAACTGACAGAATAAACGCGGCGCTACCCTCCAAAGTCTTCGGAGAGTTTGGCGACCACCTATGTCGACCCATGCGTCTACCTGCTATGGATGCCTGGAGAGACCTCAGATCTCATCTGGCAATGTCCCTTCCGTGTACACTCACCAACGCATCCCCAATGCCCAGAGACAAGACACCTGTAAACTCAAGAATATGCGACGGTCTACGAAAGTAATGAGGGACAGTTGAACTGCAGTACCACAAACTACTTACCCTTCTAGCCACAATGATCCCGCACAACCCGTCAACAGATAGAAATGGCTCAAAATTGCGGTACCACTGTCTTTGTGATCCAGAAATTCATTCAAGAACAGGTGGACTACTGCGCCAAATGGATACAGGGCGAAGTAACGAACATATTCCGCAAACACAAAGAGGGCAAATGCAAAGCTTAGAGACAGGTGCACGAACGCAGGCTAAAGTCCGGATTGCATGTGATGAAAATGAGTTACTGTGTACTTGAGCAGGATGGGTGACGCACATCGAATGCAATCCCTGGAATTAGCATGAGGACCGCAAGAGCATGAAAATACTTTCGCCGAGCATTTCGTCCCAGAGTTGGCACGCGTTTATCCGCAGCATCCAAGAGCTCTGTCGCCGCACAAGCTAATCGATCAACGTTGACATTCGTCACATTAATGCTGTTGACAAGGTGGGTAGAACCATTGATCAGCGAATTTGGAGGGTCAGTAGTCAAATCCAAAGGTGAAACTCCAGGTACAACCACACCACCACTGCTCAAATGCCGAAACCTTCGGGCCCTTGCTAACTGACGATTCCAGCCGGCTACACTGATGCTCCCCAGCAAGCCCCAGTACAGAAGGAAGGCAGCACGGCTCCATATTTTCCGGCCCTCCAACAGCCAGAGAACGGCCCATACCCAGGGATCCCGCTGGCCTAGACACCAACGAGTCCACATCCCGATAAGACCGCCAATAATTAATGCAGCTAATGTATAGAACGCAAGGGCAAGAATTCGTCGATGTTGGGTTTTCTCAGCAGGAAATCGGAGCCGCTTGATGGGACGCTGGGCTATGTGTCGCGAAAGGACAAGGAGTGGACTGAGAAGAAAGCCAGTAAGGAGTGAGCCCGGGATCAAGGCAAGTTGAAATATGAGAAGAGGTGTCGGCAACCTGAAAGTCTTTATGAATGGTGTCGTAACGGGCCAAATCTGTGGTCCGCGTGTTTAGCGTAGTGGAACACTCAATTCAGATGAACACACCTTTGCGATCGTCAAGTTGATGACCTCCATAAAGAGAGCCGTAGCACCTTGAGAAATTAGACCAAGTTCTCCTAACGTGAAACCTTGTCTGGCTAATCTTAGAGAGACATACAAGGTAAACTGGTAGAACAGTGAAATCACTCCCACATCGAAATAGCTCAAATCTATTGTAATGGATCAGCACACCCTTCCCTAGAGGATAAAATGATTATGCAAACCTGGCCATAAATTGATCTCGGCATGGATAAATAGTGCCTTCAGTAGCAGCGCTGCGGCGGTGAGGATGGCAGTAAACCCAACATAGGACATTGACCTGCGTCCTTCATTCCTTGGTGGCCAAGGCTTTTCCAACAGTCCATTTTCAACAGAAGTGGCCTTCAATGTTTGTCCCCTTGGCCTGTTCCTGGATGCAAACAGATGGACAAGCAAAATGCCCGAAGAAAGGGTCATTAATTGCACCAAACTTCTACGAGATCGAAGCAGGGCTTCAAATGCAGTGAGTGGATGGCGAGTATGTTCTAGAACAGGAGGCGCTTCAATGAGCCATGCCTCTGGTAAAGGAGTAGGAGAAGAAGGTGCGTCTGCCATAGATTCAGATATGAACAATAACACTGTCGCAACAAGTGGGCCAAGAAATAGCGCGGTCAATGCGCCATCATCTGGCGTGTCTCTGGCGTTTACGCGAGTTTGTCAGGGTTCAAGGTCAATGAAAATTGCAGATACCTAAAATTGCGCGTATCCGACATCCATATTCGGGCAAAGTTTTCCTTATTAATTTGCGGAGGACAGAGTAAGATGCGTTTGCTTTCTGCATGTGCACGGAAGCCGGCACCACTTGGTGCTGGAGAAGAAGGTCTGGGGGGTCGAGACATCGAAGTTGCCATCACGGGAGATAGGGACGAACAAAGACAATAAATAATAGAAATCAAAATTAGCAAGGGAATCTCTGATATCTGATTAGCTCAAACGACGCGAACTTGAACCCTATTATTCACCAGTGAATAGCCAAATATGATTTTGAGTTTGCAGCCTGTCGAATTTCCAAAGTGCAAATATCAGCGCGCCGAGGAGAAGAATATCTTCTCCAAGGGTCCTGCAGTCCAAGTTTACATGTAGCTGATATTTGACCCAAGGCAACCTGAACGCTACGCGAGTAACGTCAGGAAGGAGGCTTTTGGTAGGATACTTCATTATAGATGATGCAGGTGAACGGAGAGAGTAACGCAGCCCAGTTGCGGGAGATGCTGCTCGAGGTGCTGTGAATTTGATCTGACGCGTCCCGCTTATATCGTTTTTCTCTGTGGCAGGGATATGCGACTCAGACAACGGTATGATCTTCTCAACATTATATTTTGACAAAGACGCCCTCCTAGTCAGGACGGAATTGACTGTTGATGTAATTTGGGAACTGTCATTGGGAGCTCCTTGATTCCTGCCTCGACGATGTATAGTCTGTTGACTGCTGATACTACCTTCGTCTGAACTTTCTTCCGTCACACCGGCACTGAACTCTCGTATTAATATACTCCGAGAAGCAACAATTAGATAGACGTCAGACCTTGAGGATGCACTGGCCTGGTAGCTCGTGCTCCAATCTAGCACCGGCTTCTGTGGGGAGCTGAAGCTAGTGGATGTGTGCCTTGCGTTCTTATTAGAATGGTGGCGAAATGTATCCGACCGAGCTGAAACTGGTGGCGGGGAAGGCGTCGATCTCGTGGAGCGCGGCACGGTGGGCAGAGTTGAATTGGGCGACTACACAGCAATACGAATATGATGAGACTGTCGGTGACTGTGACTGTGACGGACGCGTGTAATTTTCACGACGCGGTACTCATGCCTTCCAACGAGCTCGTCTATTTGGAAGATGTCGAGCCGGCTCATAAATCGGCCGTAGGGACCAATTCTACCGCGACAACGCCCACTTCTTCTCCTATTGAGAATAAAAAACAAAGCCCTAGCACTGGTACAATGAAGCGGCAAATAAGTATCGTAGACATGTTCTCTAAAGCTTCTTCGAGCGCGTCTTCTTCTAAACGGCCGAAGCTGGAGGAGGGCGTCTCAAAAGTTACCCCCAGGAGGAATATATCGGGCGTGGCACCTCTGAATTCTGTTCCTCTTAATCTGGATGCATTTCGTGCCTCACTGAGTGAGGAAGCGCGTAGATTGTTATCGTTGGAAATGGAAACAATGGGAAAGAGCTGGTCTGTATTTTCTTTTTTTGTTTCCTCAGTCAGAATCGATCTTTCCTGTGGCAGGCTGAAAGTCCTGACCGACGAGATTAAGAAACCTTATTTTCTCACTCTGAAACGCTGGCTCGTTACCGAAGGTCTTCCAGAAGACTTTTCTAAATCCAGTCGCTCTCAGACCAAAATATTTCCTCCAGGCATGACATTCAGGAATCAAACAGCCAATGTAGTCAACTTACCCTGACTTCCAGCGAAGGAAATATATTCCTGGTCTCATACGCCCCTGGGGCGTATACGAGTGGTCATTATCGGACAAGACCCTTACCATGCGTAAGGCATAGTTGTTTTCATTGCCACTGTCACACTGATCGTTGTACGCTTAGCCCCGGACAAGCTCACGGTCTGGGACATTACAAAAGATACGGCGCTCGCTGCTAATATTCCTTCCGGATTTTAGGGCTATGCTTTTCAGTTCCGAAGGGGGTACCACCACCACCGTCCCTAAAAAACGTGAAGAGTGCCACCGTTTAAACCTCGAAAACACAAATGACACCATTCGTTACAGATATATGCCGAGATCAAGGCTGAATATCCCAACTTCGAACCCCCGGAGCACGGGTATGGTTTGCCGCATGTTCGCGTCATGGCCATTATTTACTACTTCGCCGCAGAAATCTCTCGACCTGGGCCGCCAACGGTGTGCTATTGCTTAACACATGCCTCACGGTGCGTGCGCACCACGCAGGTTCACATTCGAACAAAGGCTGGGAGCAATTCACTGACCGACTTGTGGACATTATCGACCGATATGGCGGGGCAAATTTGGGGGACTCGAAAGTCGGTATTAGTAGAGGTGTTGTGTTCCTGGCTTGGGGTTCATGGGCGCAGAAACGTGTAGCTCGACTGGATAAGGCACGTGTTGCACAGCTTCTACTATGGGTCTTCGATGTTGACCCTACATCCCCATGAGAATAGAACAAACACCTCATCCTAGCGAGCGCTGTGAGTTGCCATCTCCGATATTTGGGTTTCCGGAGCTGACGGGCAACGGTCCTCTCAGCATCCATCGCCTCTGAGCGCTTACCGAGGCTTCTTCGGCAACAATCACTTTCAAGCTGCGAATGCTTGGTTGGAGAAAAAGTATGGTGAAGACGGCATTGTGGATTGGTGCAAACTAGACTAAGGGACTCGAACTACGCATGTCCGGGGATTAATTTTTTTGGCTTATAAAATGTAAAAAGATATCAGGTTCTACGATATTACGTTTAATGTCCTATTTGGGCTTGCCGGCGCCGCAGTGAATTCAGCCAGGATCCAGTACCAAACTAAACGAGAGGTTACGTCAAATGAGGTTTCCGGGACTTACCGTATCTCGACACCTTGGTCGCTATGCTCCCTTTTCAACCGCGCTAACTTGAACTTGAGCGACTACCACCTCCTTTTCTTCGTTCCGTGTATTACTTGCTGTTGTAATATCTTTGCTTGTCCTCATATCTTGTCTCATATTGGGAGCACCGTCCGGACGGTCTTCTTCGTCTTCACACCTCCATGTCTTCTAAACGCGGGAGGAAGGTCAATAAGGATTTGCCACCGTCGCGGGCAAGAGACGTTCAACGCGCATTTAGGGCCAGGCGTGCAGCCCATCTTGAAGTAAGCATTGCCCTTGTTGGCCGTCGTGCACTCGTCTCAGAAGTTTGTTCAGGCATTAGAAGACAGAGTTGCGGTTCTGGAGCAGGAGAACAGTCTTCTGCGCGCTGCTCTCAAATTACCTCCATCCGATAGACCCCTCTTGGGCAGAGGCCCAACGGGAAAGGAAAAGCCAAAATCAATCTTTGGTCCAGGCACTCCTGAACCACACTTAGTCGAGTCCATCCGTCGGGCCAGCGTCTCCACTGTCTCCACAGAGGCGTCGAACGTCTCTCAGGCTCGATCACCCAGCTCCTCCGCTACGGCACCTTACGTTCACGGGGATCGGTCGACGCAGTCTTTTGAGTTCCCCCAGTGGGACAATGCTCTCATGATCCACGAGGACATGGTAGACAGCAGTGACAGCTCCCCGCCGGCCGAGGGACATCTTCCTCCTCCACTCAAACTCTCCCCAGTCCCATTTTTCACCCATCACCCTCTCCCCGTCAGACACACCGATACGAATGGGGTCGTTAGCCCCGACTCGGTTCATTCACGTTCTAATTCATATTCACAATCCTCCAGCGCTTCGTCCGCTGGCCCCGATGCATTCTCCCCGGCCTACATGCTCAGTGAGATGCCCGAGGAATCACCCTCCATGAATTACTCCTCCCAAAATCAAAGACAATCACATCTGTGTCCCCCAGAACCCTTCTCGCACTTTCAATACCCTCTTTCGAACTCTTCGAACGCAGGACAGCACTCGTCCCCGCATTTCCTCAACCGTCGGGAATCCGACCATGTGTTGAATATTTCGTATGCGCGACAGTCACCCCAACAAGCACGTGCCGGAACTATCGAGACAGCATCGAGCAACGGCCATCGCCGCGCAATAACCGAACCACAAACCCTGCGCGCGCTTGTGACGCAATATTCTCCGAGTCCCAGAGGCGAGCTGAGCGCTCCTCTCTCTGCACAATCTATCCGGGTGCCATCTCCCCCCCCTGTCCCAGTGATGGACAGGGACGGAATGGTTCGGAAATTTTCGCAGGCGTAAAGAATGTATACAGAACGAAGGACTTGAAATGGCTGATGGAATCTCCTAATTGTGTAATGCGTACGTCTCATAACTTCGATTGCCCTTCGGACTTTGTATGCTAGATATCTTACTCGTCCGAGTTCAATTCGTCCACATTGACCCCTCTCCACAATGTTACCGGACACAGTATATGTATCGTAGTCACCAAACAAATTCTTTCACAAGTTTGCCAAAAGAGGCAATCCACTCTTACACAGGTCCGGTTCAGGTTGGATCGCAAAATTCTCAGGAGGGTTGTCATAAACAATACGAGTTCTTGCGTGCTTCCAGCCAGGTGGTGTGTGAATTGTACCCCAGATATCAGAACCTCGCAGCCAGTGATTGCCAGCCTACAACATAGCCGTGATCCTGTACAATCATCAAATTCTTGGGGTTCAGGGAAGGCCGGTTGCTCGGAAGCCGCCATCACCGCGCACGACACCGCTTGTTTTCTCCACCGCCTGTTCGTGAAGATGGGGCATCAATCTTCTTGATGCTGGAAAATGACTTCCGATGACTACCCGATGCGGGGACGACTTGGCGAGCTTTATATCTGAATCTAACAACCAGTTCCCTCTCCAGGGTCCACCGGCAACCGGTCTGCTCATCGTGATTCGAGGTATGGCTACAGTATCATCTCTGATGATACTTTGTGTCACCCTGGTCAACAACTCCTCCTCCGGACTTTGGTCTTTTTGACGTCTCCAGCAATTTGAAATTAGAAAGGACTTGTATTTCATGAAACGGAATGAAACGTGGCGACGGACATCTACTTCTAGTAGCTATCCGAATTAGCAAAATTCCAAGTGCGGTGGATACTTGCATCATCAATACAAACGAGGATGATTCTCACCGAGCTATTCAAGCAGCCCATCTGGTGTCGAGGACGCTTGGAGTCGTGCTCAATCTCTTAGAAATTCATCCCACCCACCTTCGCCCCCGCTTTGCCGAGTTCAAGATCAATTTGAAATACGCCTATTGAACACCAAGGCAACGTTTAAGTTCGGATTTACTGCTATGGATTTGTGAGGAAGTGATGAGAGTGATGGTGCCTTTCCTCCTGGACTATTTTTCCCTCCTCCACCGCAACATATCTTATATCAATAACATCGACTTCTCTATGCTGCGCATTAACGATAAGCTGGGTTTATGCGATACATGGTCTAACCTTTGAACCAAGAGTCAGGTCCCTTGGGCCTAGAATGCACAAAGTTCGATTGTTCCATTGGGCATGAACGAGAACGGTCGTCCAGTCTCTTCTGTTGCTCAATCCTACCTCGGACTTATGCATCTCTCCGACCTTGACTACGTCCCAGTCGTCACACCAAGAGCACAAAGCAGCTGACGATTACATCATTACTCTCAGCTTAGACATCAACCTTGGACCCTGCAGGGTGGGATGGACTCCAGAACTAGGCCAGCCAAGTAATGCTAAAGTCTAGGTCAGTTTCTGAAGAAACCTCAGGTCAACTACCGAAAGATAAGAGTCTTGAAACTCCGCGTCCCTTTCCCTTTTGGCGTTTAAAACGTTTTACGCCACCCTTCCGCTTTCAGGTTTCCTTCTAAATACCGCTAGGGCTATCTTTGGAAAAAAGTGAACTCGCGGATGGCGTACGCAGGAGCTCTAAGAGTGCCCAGAACCTTGGTCTTACGGGCAATATCAGGAAGGCTAGAGTTTCTTGAAAATCGCCAGATAGTTAGCCTTACGCAGCACAATATTTGTCAAGCAGCATATGAAGCCCTCACATCCACTCTCGTGATGCACATGTGATCGTTATGGACTCGAAAGACGCCGCGACGTATATGTTTATAACATCATCTCTATCATGTACCTGCCTGTGACTCCACTCTCACGGCACCCTGCGTACACCCCCGAGCCGAATGCAAGGCTCGACTCTCGTTCTGTGAATAACACGATGATCTTGGACGCTCGGCATACCGGATAGATCTTAACAATGCGCGCTCACCAGAAATGACCGGGATGATAGATCTCCCGCCATAAACATGTTACATTCTAAGATAACGATATACGTGGAACAAATATAGGGTCCCACACAGCTTCACGCAGTTGTACCGGCTGCCTTTCGAGCGTCTTTCTTTGCCTGCGCCTTCTCTCTCTCTCTTTTGGCGAATAGCTTGTGCCGGTTGGCGTTAGACTCTCGAGCCAATTTCTTGTTCGCGGACTTGTTCTGTTCGATATAAGACATATGTTGACCGCCACTCAAAGCGGTGAGCGATCCCGTGCTTCGTTTAGCAGCGGGAGCGCCAATCTTGCCGGGGAAACCAAAGTCCTTGGAGGTTACGGTCCCGGCAAGGTCCCCTTCTCCTGCTCGAACGTCCGAGCCCAATTCCGCTTCGCTCTCGTTGGCCAGAAGTACGGATGAAATGAGTTCGATCTGCTCGTCTCGCGTTTTGTAGACTAGGTCTGGTAAACTGTCCAGACCGTCCAAATGAGTGATGACTTTGAATGCGTAGCCCTGGTCTATCAAAAATTGTTGCCTTTTGGTGCTGTAATACATCTCTTGTGTATCCTTCGAAACCAGGGAGTAAAAGAAGGCATTGAATCCGGCATCATTTCTGCGCTTAGCACGAAGAATGCGACCTTTCGGGTGGTACAATTAGTTGTGCATGATGACTCATGGAACAGGAAGTTTACCAAGCCGTTGTGCCTCCTGTCTTCGTGACCCAAAATGGGATGAGATCTGGATAAGGCACGTAGCCTCAGGTAAGTCAATAGAAGTGTCGCCGACCTTGGTACGTCAGTATACGTCAATCCCCCGAGAGGCGGACATACTTTGGATAAGAAAATAGTATTGACGACTGGGTTGGCCTGGAAATGCTGCAAAATCCTCATGCGTTCCACCTGTGGGGTTCCTCCGTGAATATATAACTTGCCAAGCTTTTTAGCATACGCCTACATATCCGATAAGCTAAATGGCAATCATCGCGAATGTCCACACACACCTCCAGGGCGTATACATTGTCGGAAAATACAATGATTTTGTCTCCGCGTTGCTCATGGAAACGAATGAGAAATTGACAAGCCTGGAATTTGCGTGGATTCATGCAATATAGCAGCATTCGCTTTCGGGTTTGTTCTTTCAGGTATTCGCGATAGAACTCAGGCGTCATTGGGCACCAAACTTCGGCGCACTGTAACAAACCACTTTGTGAAGTGAATGATATAGATATCGTGATAAAATACTATACCTGTACATTCGCGATGTGGCCCTTAGCTGCCAGATCTTGCCAGTTGGCTTCATAGAGTTTAGGGCCAATCATATAATTAAGATCTGTGATTTTGTCATCCTCTCTCACAAGAGTAGCTAATTGGTGACCATGAGCGACTGGACTGAATTGCTCCGGCAGTATGATAAATCTTACCGGTCAACCCAAGCTTCGAGTGAGCCTTGATAGTAGTGACCACTCGCCGGAACATTGCTGCAGGGACAACGTGGACCTCATCAAGTAAGATGAAGCCCCATTCCCTTGATGTAAGGAATTCCATCATTTTCTTTGACTCATGTGAGCGGTTGTGCGTGTTAGCGACCATCGAATAGGTGGACACAACAATCCCGCTCGCGCCCGAGAACTTGGGAAATTATTAATCGAGATCGGAACATGGGCGCCGTAAGAAGAAGCAATTTTACCTTTTCTTTCTGGTCGGCAGTAAAAACAGCAATCTGACGATCTGTAACATTCGACCACTGCATGAACTGGGACTTCCACTGCATGACGGATACTCTATGCACGATTTGAGATCAATTCACCGAACAAAAAACTTCACCGTACGAGGAAGTGCACAGAACCAGACAGCTCTTCTTCACTGTACAGGCTGCTGTGATACCCACAAGGGTTTTACCAGCTCCACAAGGAAGTACGATGATGCCGGAACGAGCTCGTCTTGTAATACCTCAAGCATCAGGCAAGTTTGTGATAAGAAGTCAAGGGACATACCCATTACCGAACATTTTACTCAAACTTTTCTCCTGGTATGGTCTGATCACGGTGGCCGGCTTAAGATCGATATCGAGATTGGCATTGACGGTGTCATTGCGAAAGTCATACTCCTCTAGCATCGGATACTCTAATTCGTTGCAACGCTTCTTGACATCCTGCATAACACAAGTTGTAAATACGGAAAGACTTGAAAGGCGTAACTCACGTCAATTTTTGCGTCCTCTATTTCAAAGGCATGTACGTTGTCGTCGTCTTCGTCGATTTCGTCTGTAATCAAAAAAACTCAAGTGAAAGAACCTTTGTACGAGGGGACCATTTCTTACCACTTTCTACCCCTACGACAGAAGTGAAGAGATCAACCTCAGAAGGCTTGCTTGGGCCTGATGTGTCTTTGTGGCCATCCTCTTTTGACTTGTCAGCTTCCTTTGTACCTGGAATCACAAGATTGCCACGATGAGGAGCTTTCGCCATGGTCAACGGCACACTAGCACCACCCCCATCTACAGAAATTTTCTTTCGAGCAGAATTGATGACCTCGTCTTTGAGGAGCATCTGAAGTGTGTCGGGATGGCTAGATTCGACATAATACTTGTTATGCTTGAGTACCAACTTGACTTTACCATAAGACACAGTACGATCCCGGATGAAGTTGATGATTGAGTCTGGCACCGGAACCTGACAGCGTGCATGCATGACAGGTTAGGTAAAGTCTATCCTACGATCGGAGACAAACCTTCGACAGGCGATTTAACACCTTCATAGATGTGAGCATAGCAACAAACGTAGATAGGTGTACATGAGGGATCAAACCTCTATAATGTCCGAAGTTTGTAATCCCACAGACACAGCCGCGTAAAGGCTATAGGAGGTGAGCTTCGCAGCCATGTCGTTGAGAACTAGCTTTTCATAATTAGGAGGACCTTACTTTATACTCGTGAATGAATGCAGGTCTAATTCAAGTCTCGTCACCGCATTGCATATAACAGGTTTGCTGTCGATAGCTCACCGGCTGACAGGCTCGGCAATAGCAACGAGAAAGTCCTGCGCCTGATCAGCGATAGGTGAAAATCCCTCAAGTATTATGTGACCATCCTCAGGGCTGATCCATAGAGGACGCGAAGCATGGTCCGGCTTCAGATTCAGAAAGGAGAAGTCTGATTCTTGAAAAATATGAGAGACTAAGATGTCCTGTCGCCTACGATGGGCACTGAGTAGTGTCAGGTCTTCTGCAGGGCCTTTCGCTCTCCTGGCTTCCGCAAGCTTGCGGGTAAGGGCACTAAAGTTGATAGTGGCACCGCGAGGTACAAGGTTCGCATCCGCGGCTGCGGTATCCTCATGATCTGATTCATCAATGTCTATGTACTCTTCAGCATCTTGTGACTTGCGCAGTCGCTTTGCAGACGGTTCTAGTGACCCTAAAATGGAGTGATTGAGAATAACATAGAGCGACAAGTTAGAAAGGTATTTACCTTCAGCTGAGCGTTTGGACATAACGTGTAACAAAAGACTCTCAGTAACAACCTCAACTGTAGCAAGAGTCAAGCTGTGGATACCACAGCCGCCCACTGTTATGTTACATGCATTCATAAGCACTGCATACATAAGCAATTACTTCTTCCTTCCTCACCATCACCAACCTTGTGGCAAAATGTGGAAAGCAGCAACGAAACAAATCACTGGCACTAATGAGGGTACTTGATACTTTTTTACAACTTCCTGAAGCTGAAAGAGAAATCTAACGATGATTACCTAGTCCCTCTTGTCAATCGCAGACGATTTGGACCTGCTCCCGTTGAAACGGCCCCGCCTCAGCTTGCGCAGCCTTCACCCTCTGCATTTCCCCGTGCTCCCGAGGAGAGTCCCGGGAAACGACCGAGAGAAGAGACACTGACTCCAACTGACAGTAAGTTTTGATTCGATATCTCGACATAGTTTCCTCCGCATTTCCGAATACTGACTTTCCTTTCTTTTATTTAGTGGACCCAAATGCGCCGCGCAAACGGCGCAGTCGCTGGGGGGACACGAAAACTGAACTTCCCGGTCTCCCTACTGCCATATCTGCAAATGGGGTCTCACAGGCACAGCTTGACAATTACGCAATCCAACTTAGGTTGGAAGAAATCAATCGCAAGCTCAGGCTTAATGATTACGTTCCACCTGAGAAAGAAAGGTGTGGTGAACTATCGATTTACTGATATTCAATTAGAGCTTTTTATTAGGTCTCCGTCTCCTCCTCCTACTTATGACGCTCATGGTCGGCGTTCCAACACTCGCGAAGTGCGGTACAGAAAGAAGCTCGAGGATGAGCGTGTTAGGTTGGTCGATCGTGCTCTGAAAACCGATCCCAACTTCCGTCCCCCTGTGGAATACCACCAACAGAAACGTTCGCATCGCCCTCAAGAAAAGGTTTACATTCCTGTTAAGGAGTTCCCTGAGATCAATTTCTTCGGATTACTTGTGGGTCCTCGGGGCAACAGTCTTAAAAAGATGGAGAGAGAGAGCGGAGCCAAGATAAGCATCAGGGGCAAAGGTAGCGTCAAGGAAGGGAAGGGAAGGCCCGATGCATTCGCAGATGACAGTGAAGAAGACCTTCACTGTCTCGTGATGGCGGAGACGGAGGATAAAGTCGCACTCTGCGTGAAGTTGATCAACAAAGTTATCGAGACTGTGAGTTAGGTGATCCAACGGTTTTTATTTATGCACTCATTATATATTCCTTAGGCTGCTTCGACCCCCGAGGGCCAAAATGATCATAAACGCAACCAACTCCGTGAGCTGGCCGCGTTGAACGGGACACTGCGTGACGACGAAAACCAAATCTGCCAAAATTGTGGAGGCGTTGGACACCGCAAATACGATTGTCCCGAACAGCGCAATTTTACTGCCAATATTATCTGTCGTATTTGTGGTAGTGCTGGGCATATGGCTCGTGATTGTACTGTCCGACGCGATCCCAATGCTGTTTTCAATGAGTCTCCTCCTCCACCTAACGGTTCTCCTGGGGTTCCAGTTCCCAAAGGCTTCGACTCCGAATATGCCAGCCTCATGGCAGAGCTCGGCGAAGGCAACACAGGTGGTGGAGGTAATGATCCCGCCAAACCTTCCTGGGGTGCCAGCGCCCCTGGTGTTTCACAGGTTGCCAGTTCCGACCTCCCTCCTTGGCGTCGCCCCGAAGTTTGGCAATCTGCAGGTCTTGGCGGAACACAGACTGGACAAAGCCAGGGAGGGTACCGCCCTCCTCAGCCAGGCTATGGTGGAGGCTACGGAGGACCCGCTGGAGGCTATGGCGGCGCATCACAAGGATATACACAAGGTGGATATCCAGGTTATCAAGCTCCATATGGACAACAATCACAGGATTACTCTGGCGCCTATGCACAATACTATCAACAGCAGTATTCCCAGCAGCAATCCCAATAAACCCCAGGACAAGTATTTTTTTTTTCACTCATGCCCAGTCCGCACACTATGACAGATCCATTTTCTCTTTGGGGGAGGGAATGTCGTGGGCAGGTATATACGTCGACTCTGGTCCCCACAAAAAGCTTGACGAGGCTGTTTTCCATTGAACTCGTACATGTACTCACCCACTGATTGTAGCTAGCCACTCACCTATGACCTTGCAGTGTATGTTGCCGCGTTGATGTTGACCTAACGCAGCAGCATGCCAGATGTCGCGAATTTTTAGCTAGAGTGCATCAAAGGAGGATTGACTGACCAACTCAGAATAATTCTGACTTACCAATGCGTTAACTGACTAGGGTTCAGACACCTTACAGTGTTATTCCGCAAGATGGTATGTGAATCTTGCCGCACACTGGCACAATATTATTCAGGTATATATGTCTTAGGTTTGCGTACTGGGAGTTTCGTAGACAAATTTCTGATCTGCAGTGTGGCTGGTGAAGAGAGCCAATGGGTGAGCGTCTTGCTGTTTGGTAAACTGAACGTTACATGTACAGGAAATCGACTTCGAAAGGATGATTGTTGCTCTACTAAGTACTTTTCCAGAAGACTGAAATGGTAAAAGATTCTCTTGCTTTTACTTGATACAGTATATTATGGGTGCGTATATATTTACTACATTGTATACAGTAACTTCAGACGTGTTGAAATACACTGGATGAGGCGTCCTTGGCATGTTGTCTATAGTCACAATGTATCGTTTCCTACAATGTTATATATCAGGTACCCCCTCCTTCATAATATCGTACCCTTCAATGATTATCTAGGCATTCTCGATTTACTATTGGACTATTATTGAAATCAATTTAGGGTACATTGCAGTATTGAAAAAATTTTCCGCTGTGATCGATAGAAAAATCCTCGGCCCATCCATCCAGAAGATAGAACTACATTCAAACCAAGCACACAAAGTGCCAAATCGTACCGAAATCGACTCGTAACATATTTTTGTTTGAAAATACTGGGGATTGGAGAAAAACCATGCCAGAGTGGAGACATTGACGTAAATCTAAGATGAGAAGTGGTTCAAATTATCCATGCATGTTAAAATAGATGATGCCGAAGGGGGATGATATATAGGTCTAATATGGTGGGGGAGAAACAGATTTGAAAAGAATGTGCATGTTGTGACCTTCCGACTATTGGTGATGACATTGCTCTGGCGGATGACCTGCATCAAATCCATCCTCTTCTTCATCTTCCCAAGCATCCTCGTCACCCGATCCAAACTGCATAGACATTAATATACTACCTGAAGAGACGAGTTACAACGTACCGCGGAAATATCACTCCGCTCAAATCGCGCTTCGTCAACTGTAGCCGGGCCGGGAATGATCTCTGGCTTTTTTGGAGGTAGTAGATGAGCCAGAGCCTAGACACACATCTCGTCAGTCCATCGTCCTGAAACAAAGATGGAACTCGGACTTGTGCATCAACAGTTCTTAACCACTGTTCCGTTGGCATTTCTACATCAATCACAACGAACATATCGCCCTTCTCGTCCGGTTGTTTAAATACGGGCATGCCTTCTCCTCTTAAGATAATAGTATCCTTCGGCCGAATGATCTTTCCTGGTGGACTGGACACTCGAATACCCCGTCCATCCATATGTGTAACTAAAATTCGAGAAAAACCAAGGAGGGCTTCAGAGAGCGTGATTTTGACGGTGGTAAGTAAGTCATTCCCAGATCGTTCAAATGAATCGTTAGGTTGTGTCTGCAGAACAAAAACCACGTCCCCTGGTGGAACGTCGGGCTAATGAACTTGAGAATCAGTAGTGGCTTGATTTTTGTACAGCGGCGCTCACTTCCTGGTCACCCTCGCCTTGCAAAACGATTCGATGGTTATTGGGCATTCCCTTTTCAATGAATATCTCTAGTCGCTTCTTCTCTTTCACTGTTTGGGAGCCTTTACACTTTTTACATCTAAACTGAATTTAGTATCATACAACTCGAACAATTTGCTGATTCAAACGCACCGATCCTTTTCTCTGAGTTTGACACCTCGACCACTACAGTCTGAACATGGCACGCGTGATAAACCCATGCGATCTCGTTGCAACTGATAAAAAATGTATATTTGAACATGAGATAGATAAGGACTGAAAGCGAGACGGACCTGGGTATTGACTAATGTCCACCCCTTGCCTTGACACTTAGCACATTCCTTGGGTTTAGCGCTCCCCTTTGCACCAGTGCTAGGTGTCGTCAGATGAATTTGGCAAAATTTGGCAATCAACGATGGTGGACAACTGACCCTTTACATGTGCTGCACACGACCTCTCGTTCCATTGTCATTTTCACACCTTTGCCATTATACAAGTCTTCCAGAGTAACCTCGTATGGTATGATAGAGTCTTCGCCTTTCCGCGGTCGTCGACGCCGTCCATTGCCACCCATGCCAAAATCGAACCCAAATCGAACCCCACCACCAAATAGACTTTCAAGAAAGTCCTCATCCATTGATGGACCTGCTTCTGCACCTGCTCCCATGCCATCCATGCCCACACGATCATATGCAGCACGTGAGTCGGGATCAAGAAGAATTTCATACCTAAGCGAAATGTAAGAATGAGTCTCAGTAGGGAATTAAGCACATACGCTGAAGCCATTTCTTGGAACTTCTGGGCTGCATCCGGGTCATCTGGGTTCTAAAGCCAGACTTGAGTGCCATACGAACGTCGAGTGTATGTACTAACTTTGTCCTGCATGTAGATCTGGTGAGTATGTAATAAGATAAGAATAGCATGGAAACATACAGGATGATGTTGCATGGCCTGATATATCCCTCTAAGCAC
>QLPI01002638.1:0-14355 GCA_003314275.1 Chroogomphus rutilus | reverse complement strand
TTGGTTCTTTTCTCATCCCTCACTCCCTTCTCCATTCCTTCCACCGTTCGTCACAACAGATAGTTGTCCTGCAGTTGAGTGGAGGTGCAAACATGAGCAGGTGCAGGTGGAATGGAACATGAGCTGGACTTTAGTGCAGAGTCCCATGTGCAAGAATGAAAAGGACGGCTTATCGCCATGACGGTCGTCGGCATGCGTGTTTGCCGGTGGTGCTTCGCTCTGAGTGTGAAAGACTGCGAGCGTGAATGGTTGCGAGCGTAAACGGCTGCGAGCTCGAATGGCTGTGAGCGCGAACGGCTGCAAGAGTGAACGGCTGTGAACGTAAGCGGCTGCAAGCACGAACGGCTTCAGACAGGGCAGCGCAAACGGATGCTGCGCATGAGGTAGGTAGAGGCTGCCCTCCTCGACGAAGGGGACGCGTTTGCGAGAGGCGGCAATGGCCGGGGCTGCATGCGATGGAGTTGTGTGAGCCGGAGGTGCTGGTTGTAGAGCCGCTGGTAGCGGTGACATTGCTCGAGGTGTTGTACACGTGGCGGCGGTTGCTGGCATCTCGTAGCAATCAGCGGTGAGTTGGTGTGTGGTGGCGAATCAGCGTGTGGCTGACATTTGCGCGTGGTAGCAAGTTGGCATGTGGCTGACGTTGCATATGGTGATGGGTTTTTTCGCTGGCGTGTAGGACCATGCAGGTGCCGGATGCCGACGTGATTTGGTAAAGTGGCTGCCGGTGCTAACGTTGCGTACAGTTTCGGCCGGGCATGGTAGGCCTTTTGAGATGGACATTGGTAGGCAAATGCAGCGCGACTGGTGTATAGCGGTAACGCTGTATGTCCTGGCTAAGCAGGTCGCGCATGCGCTGGATGTCCGGCTCTCCCTGAACGGCGAGCCTTGCCATGGTGGTGCGCGGCAGTGGTGGAACGAGTGTCGGTGCAACGGGTAAGCGGTGCGCAAACATCATACGAGTGAATGATGCACGAACGGCGCGAAAAGTGCGAATGGACGGCGCATGACGAGAACGGTGAGACAACGCGGACGTACGGCAAAAACGATGCGATGACGTGGACGACCTGCGGCGATGGTGTGTATGATGCACGATATGCGGCGAGTGAGTGATGCACGAGTGGTGCACGCAACGATGCATGGCGAAAACAATGAGATGACACATGGTGAGAACGGTGCAATGACGTCCAGTGAGAACGGTGAGATGAGGCGGGTGACAGCAGAGGTCACATTGATCGGTGTGCTACAAATAAGGTGCAGCAGCTGTGTGTTCCAGATGCATGGGAAACACAGGTGGAATTGACTGAGATGCATTGCGTGAAGTGGTGTGTGCAGGTGCGGCGACAGCACACTGCGGACACATGAGAACGCAAGCAGTCAAAAAGGATGCGCTGCATGCAAGAGATGAAGCCATGTGAGGCGTATGGAGTCGCTGTGTTTAGCTGTGAGATGACTGTAGATTGCTCAAGTGTTTAGAAAGTCCCTGTTTCATAATTCTCCCCCGCAATTGAGGAATCAGCGGGTCTGAGTTACAGTCTTACATGTTGACATGCAACTGACATTGCACGTCATAGTGAGTTTGGTGTGTGACCAGTGTCGCGTGTATATGGCAATTCAGTGTGATGATGTTGTGTGTGTTAGTGAGCGGCGGTGTGACCAGCCTTGCATGTCATAGCGAGCCAGTGTCTGGTCTGTGTCACTAATGACGGCAAGCTGCTAGGTGAGCAGCATTGCGCTGTGAGCTGCCGTGTGATTGACCTTGCGTGTCTGAGCAAGTCAATGTTTGGCCTGTGTCACTAATAATGGCAAGCTGCTATGTGAGCAGCCTTGTGCCTGTGAACTCCTGCATAGTCTCCCCCGCGTATCATGGCAAGTCAACGAGCAGTCTGTGTCACGTAGAAGGCGAGCTGGCGTGTGGCTAGCATCGTGCTGTGAGCCGCCGTGTTGTCGATCTTGTGTGTCTGAGCAAATCGATTTCGGCCTGTGTCACGGGTGGTTGTGAGCAACCATGTAGCTGACCTCACGTTTGACATGGCGAGTCAGTATCAGGTGTCACATGGTGGCAAGCTGGCAGTGGCCAGCCTTGCAGCTTGTGGTGAGCTCCACGTAGTCACCCTCGCATGTCATGGCAAGTTAATGAGTGGTCTGTCACCGGTTGTATTTGGCAACCTAGGTGTATTCCCGATGATGGCGGGTGGCCGTTGTTGCATGTACAGCTGTGGTTGAGCATGGCTGTGGTTGAGCATGGCTGTGGTTGAGCATGGCTGTGGTTGAGTGTGGCTGTGGTTGAGCGTGGCTGTGGTTGAGCGTGGCTGTGGTTGAGCGTGGCTGTGGTTGAGCGTGGCTGCTGTTGGGTAAAGGCTTGTATACTGGTATTGTGCGTGTCTTGGGTTGCGTCTTGTGTGTGTGCGTGTATTCTGATCATCGGCCAAGTGTGACCATGTAATGCAATGACGGTGATGGTGAGCAGCAAGATGAGGCCTCTAATGGCCTGATAAAATGCGGCTTCGATGTCTTTCAGACATAGGGCATTGAACATGGAACTAGTGGCGTCGAAGATTGCAATGAGAGTGCCCGCCTAGGTTGCACACTGAAGGTGCTATGCATGCGCTGCCACAAGCGATGTACATGCTGTCACTTGAGGTGGCCAGGAACGCAGAATTTGTGTAATGCATTGAGATAGCTGCGCTTGAGTAGCTTGTCCTCAGAGATGGGCAAGCCATTGACAAGGACTTGCATGGAGGTGGCTGCGGACACAAGGGGATCTTGGCCTTTGTCCTTTCTCGCACAGTGTGCAGCGCGTTATCAAGGAAAGCGGTTTGATATGGACGAGCGACGCGGAGTGCGACGAGGACGCGGTAGGCGTGAACGACGGCGAGAGTAGACCAGGGTGTGGGTACGGTGCAGCAGTGGCACGTGCAGAGGGCAAGGGTGTGCTGCAATAGAGACAGGAGGTAGGCTGGCATGGTATTGAGGACGGCGTTTGTCAGGCTGGTGTAGCCTACGGGAGCCAATGCCTCTGGCAGTCGCAACAGTTGGATGTGTGCGGAAAAACCTCGTCTAATACATGGTTCAGGTGGTGAACCTGTTGGTGAAAGCCCGGTGGTGTCGAACCGATGGGCAATGTTTGCAACATAGAGTTGCACGCTCTCCAAATAGGTCGCCCAGAGGAGGGCTTGGAGATTGGGTGATGAAGGAACAGAGGCAAATGTAGCAAGTGCAAGTACTACTGCATCATTTACGAGCAATCAAAGCTCGGTGTTCCTTGCCGTGTGCCATCCGTGTGCTGGTGGAGCCAGTCCTCCCAGTTTGGTCCTGTTGGACTTCTCGACTGAAGTGAAAGACCTGTAAGGTGTTGGACACAGCATGGGATGGAGGTGAGCATGGACTGAACAAGGTGTTGAGTAGGCTATGTATCCAGCGTTCAAGCTGGGTGAGCGTTCAGGTGGGGCCCATAACCTATTGTGAAGGCAACTCTGCGACATGTGAGTTCAGCATAAGAGCTGAAGAAGCACAGATACTACAGGTGTACTACTTATATACTATACGGCAATCAATGGATGGCCGAAAACATAGAACAATAAGGGCTGTTACATAATAGCCCAAAGCAGTATACAATGACAATGGGTCAAGTATTTACTACTTTTACAACATTATTCCAGTCAGGGCCTTCCATTCTTCAAGTTTTATGACAAAAATAACAGTGAGCAGCATTTGTGTTATCACCTGCCTGATATAATACTCCCCGCAAATGATATTGGCCATCGCTTGGGATATTCAGGACAGTACAAAGAACGAAAATGAATGAAATTAAGTTAAAACAAGGTTGAAGCATCATTATTAGGCCCGAAGATGAGCCCACTCAATACCTTTCCCCGACTCAAGATCACCCAGTTTGTCGCCTCCTCATATATCCCACAACTAAAGATAAGAAGTAGAGCCGATCACGATTCATTGGCACCATTCTCCATCAGAGAATTATGACAATTTTTGACCATGACCTTCTTAAATATCGGTATCATGATATTGAAACCGATCCCAAGAGAAGCCAGCACCAACGTATTGTGGAGATGTCTGGTTGAGAAAAGGCATGTCTGGTTGAGAAATGGCATGGGAGGACAATGGTCGGGGCATGCAAGTACAGCTTTTCAAATTTGAAGTTCAAGTGTCACCCGGGTGCATATTTATCATTATATTTTATGAGAAAATTGGTAGGAGTGGTGCTCTTTTTCCTGCCATTGAAGAACACTTTCTCACGATGCCAGAGCTAGGTATAAGGAAGACAAGGTTATATATAAAAGATGACCTGTAGATCAAGACAAAAAAAACATAAGTGTGCGTATCGACCATGGTGGTGATCATGTGATAATGACGACCAACAAGCTGAGGTGGGGGAAGTGTTGAGGATAGCGAGCGATCCTCATGTAATATCTTTCTTTTTATCCTAACTCTGGTTGGGTAGATTAGTCATGACAGGTGTACAAGTGTCTCATTCTCTTGAGACGTATGTGAGAGGTATAGTAATATATATGGACAGTGTGGGAGATATGGATTAGAAAGAAGGTTGGTTGAGAAACTTGCCCTATATCCTATGTGGGGTAGCTTTGAATGTTGAATGTTGGGCATTAAAGCAGGAACTGTATATGACAAGATTAAGAGCCTGGAGTGTGGAGTAAAGATTTATAGAGACTTTTCTGTCCATTTAGGCAGACCACAATGATAAACCTGAATTTCCCTTATTTCAGACTGATAGACAAAAGCAAAGTGTGATTCCAATTTGTTGTTACAGTACATCTATATTAAAAGGTTAGGGAGTTTCAAAGTGTTATTCCGTCTCCACCTCATTAGCGACATAACCTGAAATTCGGATCAGTATTCAAGGTGCAATCTATTGTTTCATGCATACTTCCGCATTGATGCCACCCTTCAAGTACCTGGCACCAGCAAAATGGCGAGAGCGATGACAACGTGACCAAATTGCTCCTGCAAACTCGCATCCATAGTGCATACAATTCCCCGTACTCATTGCACTCACAAGTCGACCGACTCTACGGTGCCCTGCACCCAGGAGTGTATATTAACAAGCCCCAAAGGCCATTGTTGCTCTCTGTGTGTGACAGTTAATAGTCTCTAGACCTTCCCTGCCAACACTTAGTGGTTGACTACACTGAGGAGATAATTAATTAGATAATTAATTAGACTACTCAAGAAATTCTCAATCCTACTGCTCATTTGCTCATAATCTCATCAGCTTCTCGCACCGGGTGATATAGCACTTTTTGCTGAGGATTTGGAGAAGGGTTGATATATGGTGAGCGAATCCTATATTGGTTTTCAGAGATGTTATTTTCTTGCATGATGTTAGAGTTTGGAACCTAGTAACCACGTGGAAATTTCCTGTTCTTATTATCATCTTACATAAATGACCTCTATTACAATGCTACCTCTACAAATCATCCAGTATACCAGGGCAGAGATCCTAAATTCGTTAGTAAATGTCCTTTGTTGAAATGTTACCCCTACATATCATCTAGTGTCAGAGATACTGTTCTTGTTGAGAAGTGACCTCCATTACAACACTGCCTCCACATATCTCCGGTGTCCCGTGCTAGAGATACTATCTCCATTGGTTGCAATGATATCCATTGCTTTCACCTAGCCATAACTGTTATAAAGCTTGCACATTCTGCCTTTATCCATCAGGCTCTCATTCCAACACACGATCCAGTCCTTCTCAACTTTCACTCAACAGATATCCTCTCAAGGGAGTAATTGAGTCTTAATCCAGCAGGAGACAGATTTGTGAGTACCCTAAACTGTTTGGTTTCGAGGAAATTTATGATCTGGACAGTTTAGCTTTGAACTATTCATTGATTGCTGGGTTGAGTAAGCTCAGTAGTAATTTTATGTGGACCTTGTTGTGATCTCACTATTTGAAATAGCACTCTTGGTTTATGACACACTGCTCACATTCCATTATGAGCGAAAACATATCTGGAGGAAGAAGCTTAGATTAGGATCAGTCCTGTATATTTTGGCTCGCTATGCACAGGTCATCTACTTCATGTTCTTCTCAATAGTTGACATTTTTATCCCAAATATATCCATCAAGGTGAGTAGTTCGGTGCCATGGATCACAAAGAGTTCACATTCATATGGGTCTAGTAAGACTGTCATGATGTTTAACACAGAATCTAATGTCAACACAGTGCATGTAATGACTTAGCTTACAGTATTAATAGTATTGCTATTCTACCCCTTCTTGGAATCCAAGGTGACAATGGCTCTAATTTTTCATTCACAAATTTACTTATCTATTCTACCAGGGCTTTTAATGGCACGGGAATATGCCACATCCAAGCTTAAGAGACTGACTTGTTTGGTGCTTGGTGTTTTATTTATTGGCGTTATTGGGTGTTTCTTGGTATGTAATGCATGCTCTCACTTTGTGATGACTAATAAAACTTGATCTGTACTCCATAGTTTATTGCACAAATAAACAACTGTGCAGCAACTGAGATGGACCTTAATAAGATTAACTTGTGAGTTATGTTGGTTGTATTTCTTCAGATTGCTTGTCTATTCACATGATTTTCAGAAGTGAAGCTTCCTTTGTTTCAATTTGGTTTTATGCTTATTGATTCTCTAGTGGTCACTATTCAGGATGTGTTGCTTATCCTTTTCGACACAGTTGTGGTTGCAATGACCCTTTCAAATTCCCTGGGACACTTGAGGGAGTTGAGAGAGTTGAGAGAATTGTACACCAAGTCACTAAATCAGGTGTTCATTGAGCAAAGTATGTTTCTCAGTGGTATAATACATTGTGGCTAATTATTATAAAGGTGTGCTACAATATGGGTATCTGATTTTTAATTGTTATTCCAAATTCCCATCTAATCCACAGTCAGGTTCATTCTTACAGTAACCTTAACAGCAACCATCCTAAACAAGGCATTTCTCAATAAAATCCTGCATAAAGTTGGCTGAGTAGTGATTATGACAGGTCTTAAGAATAAATGATTCATTGGATATCACTGGTGCAAGTGATGAATTAATCAAATGTCAATAGCCTACTCTTGGCAGCATTCTTACTCCTTTGCAGGACAGGTAAGAGGCCTGAAATACAACTATTTGGGTGACTTGACTGATACCTCGTATAGCCTGTCTATCATCTGTCGAATTCATTTGGAACTCCAAGAGAAGCATTCCCATCCTAATACACCACCCCCTCTTCCTCTCATCCCATTGGCAGCTTCTATGCAGCTAAATGACGGATGCATAATGCCATTATGGAAGAATTCAGTGACCGTAACATCACTGAGTCAATTGATACTGGATTCCTGTTAAATCCGCATGTTGGCGCTTAGCTAGAGGCTTCTGGAAGGGATTCCAGAGGTTCCGAATGGTTTTCGAGGGGGGGTTTGTACTCTGGAGATGGAGGGACTAGAGGTCACAGATTCACGGTCGGAATCAGAAAGGGGCAGAAAGACGGGAAGCGCCGGGGGGTCTAAGACTGTTCACGGTATTAGGTGATTCAAGTGGTTCGAGGTCGCAGGGACTTGGCTTCAACTTATGTGTTGTGCCCTCCTCGATCGTCTGTTCCTAATTTTGAAAAGTTGGAAAGTTTACCAGAACTGAATCGGAAACTACGACACAGAATTAAGTCGATATTCATACTGGCAAATAGTCCAGTCGACTGGTGTCTTATATACATGTATCTAGTCTTTGTACTAACTTTTGCCGAGTAAAGACAAGGGGGGAAGAGAGTACAAGGGGCAATACAGAACAAAGAACAAGGGAGTGAGGTACACGATGATCCTGCACGTCATTTATCAAAGGAGCGGAATCTTGGCTTTGGAATCTTCAGAGGTTCGGGAACATGGAACCTCGGGTTGATACAATGGAATTTGGAAAGCGGTTGTTCAGGCTTTGGGTGGTCGGAAAAGGTCCCGGAATGGTGTGGGTGGTTGTGGGGATTAATGTGGGTTTATTGGTGGCATGGGCCATAACAATTCCCCTCATCAAATGAAATCGAACTCGAGAGTCTCCCCGCTTCCAATACAGACCGGATTGACCTCAATGAGTATCCATGGGCCGGGAGGAGTTTGGGAGAGATAGAAAACATGACTCCAGCGGGATCACAAAATATGGGGAAGCTTTATTCATTATTTCAGCTGTGGTGGGTTGTTCCAGTTCTCTGTGATGATTCAATTTTGTTTGAAGATGTCGCTGAAACCAATTGAGATTGAAAAAGACATTGATGTTCATATATTGGGGAATCATATGATAGTATTCGCTGGGAGCTCAGGATATCATCCTAGAATATATATAATTATGGTTGTGCTGAGTGATCATTTGATGTAGATGGTTTTTTGTGATTATACTGTGATTACTGTAATTTATACTAAACAAGTCACCAAAATTTATCTTATGTAGGCTCTTTCTTAACGCGATCAATTGGTCTAAGAGTTTAATAAATACAGAAATAAGCAAACATATACTACATGTTTCTTATGGACTCAATCCAGCATCAGCTGGAGTAACAGGGAGAGCCACAGGCTTGTAAATCAAGGCAAGTCGTCAAGTTGTACATTGTTGTAAATGTGACCTTTTTCACCCGAAGCAGTAATGCTGTCACCATGTCACCCTTAATAGTTTTCGATCGTTTTTGCCTTTTTTAGCATGACTTGTACAAGTCTATGCCCCATTCTACACTTCGAAACATCAATTTCACTCCTCTTTATACTTGGCTGCTGTACAATGTGTGCCGACTTCTGACACCCCGTTTCACGATAGGTACATCTTTGTGTTGGTTGCTATTGCCATCTCCACTCTCCATCAACCTTCTCCAAGATTTCCCTTTTCCAACATCCCCACAACCCCACACATACACTCAGACCTATTAGTTAAAAATCAGAGGAAATGGTAGTGCAGTTATGCGTAATTTTGTTGATGTATTTTCTGTATTTTTATCATGTTTGTGTGGTTTATTGAATTCGGCAGTATAGGAATAGAGACTGAAGATGTTGTCCTGGTGTGTCCGGGTCCTTGATGAGATAGTTGAAATATACGCAGACTTGAGGCTTCAATTATACACACAGGCATTGAACATATCGAGTGATCGAGAAATGGATGAGACTGAAAGTGATGTATAACTTCGTAACTATCTAGTTTTATACACAGATGAGTCGTAGTACAATAAAACAAGTCCTTCCTAATGCAGCAACAGCATTCTTGATCTGGATGCAGGGTTGTCGCCCTGTTACTTGATTGTTCCTATACATCACCGACCGCCCTCCCTACTGAATTGCCCTATGTTCTTAGATCTCTATTATTGACAGTGAGTACCTATACCTGAAGTCCTATCTGATTGGAAACCCCTTTGACTCTTGTTATCCCCTCCTTGGTGGCTGCATGTGTGCATCCCAGTGCAGTTGTGTGTTGTTCTTTATCATGTAAGTTCGTCCCTATGTCCTCTACAAATATTTATCCTGCTGATCCCTTCCTCTCCTATCATATCCCACTCTTCTGTTCCTGTTCCTATGTCCCCCTCGTCCCTCTGCATTCGTTCATTCTGGATCCCCTCTCACTGTATTCCTTGGCCATTGTATTCACATGTACTTGCTCCCTCATTCCCCCTCTTTCCTTCCACCTTCCCTCTCTCTTCCATTCCTTCCACCACTTGTCACAACATACCCCTTCAAATATGTACAACTCCTAAGAGGTGTACATGTTTGCATGCTGGGAGAGCTTTAGTGAGAATGTCCACTGGGTTCCATAATGTGGGGATGTAGCGTAGCTTCAGATTACCAGCGCTGACTTGATCTCGCATGTAGTGATAGTGCATGTCAACATGCTTGGTTTGTGAGGTATTAACATCATCCTTAGCAAATGAATTGAACGATTGATTGTCGGTGAATAGTAGTACTGGCCTGAAGTCACGTTTGAAGTCCTTTCTGAGCCTGATAAGCCAAATACCCTCTGTGGATGTGACCGATCCTACAGCTAACTCAGACTCCATGCTGGAGCGAGTGACGAGTCCCTGCTCTAGAAACAATTGAATTATAGTTTACTTGACTTTAGGGGAGGACAAGGGAAATAGAGAGAATAATGTTTTTGGGGAATATTTTTGATTGTATTTTTTATTCTAGTACATGTTTTTATTATATAGTAAAACTATCTATGCACATCCCTTCCCAGAGACACATCAGAATTGACGCATTGATCATGATGTGTATGTGTTCTGGATATGGCATGTGACAGCACATGACACAAATACAGTATGTGCAGCGAATGCGATGGCTGAGTAAAGGAAGAGAGATGGGAGAATGGGTGATGGAATACAAATGAGGTGAGAGGTGAAATGAGAATATCTGAAGGAAATACTGCCTTGGTTACAACACCAGCTTCTTCAATGCCCAGGAGATTGGTGAGCCGTTGAACGTGTATACCCACCCAGAGGTGGATTTCTGTCATTGATGTCTCCGGCAAAGTCAGCATCAGTATAGCCAATGAGATCATGAGCATACTCCTCCATGCTGTCTCATTCGGTCATGTAGAGAATTCCATGCTCCCTCGTGTTAAGTAGGTAGCGTAAAATGTATGTGGCAGCTTCCCAGTGGTTGGCCAATGGGTTTGATGTGAATTGGGTGCATTTGTTTGTTGTGTACGTTATGTCGGGATCCATAGTGATAGAACAATAATTAAGGCTTCCGATAAGTGATGCGTATCTGAGATCCATCAACAGCATGTCGGCCTTGGACTGGGTCGAAGGTTGTATAGGTGGTCCATGGGCAAATTAATTGGCCTTCTGGCTGTGATTTCAAACCATTTTGTGATTGTTTCGGTGAACATGGGTTGAGAAATGTGGATAGTTCCCCAATGTCCGTCATGTGTGATTTTGATTCCTAATAGATATTCTGGTTCACCAAGGTCCTGAATTTCGAAACTAGTCTTAATGTCCCTGACTATTGGCACCATTGATGACTTCAAATTAGATGTGAGTAGCCCGTCATTGACATACCATCCGGCAATCTCCATCAAGCCATCCTCATTGAATTGAGTGAAAATTGTTGGATCAGCCTCTCCTGTTTGGAAACCGGCCATCTCGAGTTCTCTTCTAAGCATTTGGTGCCACACCCTGCCAGACTGCTTCAACCCATAAATCCCTCTGTTCAGTTTGCACACCATGTGCTTCTTTCCCTCCTCTACAAATCCCTTGGGTTGATGCATGTACACATCTTCTTTGTGAATGCCATTCAGGTATGTGCCCTTTACATCAACATGTCTGAGCTCAAGGTTGTATTTTGATGCTAGCATGAGTATAAGTTGGATCAATGTGAATTTGATTGTGGGTAAGTACATTTCATTGAAGTCGATCCCTTGAACCTGTGAGAATCCCTGAGCGACAAGTCAAGACTTTAACTTATCAATATGTCCCAGGTCATCCTGTTTCACTCTAAACGTCCATCGACTTCCTACAATGTTGACTCCCGGGGATTTTTCAACCAATGTCCACGTGTCGTACCCCTTCAAGGTATTGAACTCTTCTCCAAAAAACAAGCATCGGTGGCCCTTTCAACCACCGAAGCTGAATATTATACTTTAGGAATGGCTTGTGCTACTCACCACTGATCTGCATTTGGCATGTTCATTGCTTCTTTATAATTGGCCGGTTTGTCCTTGGCTAGCAAGATGAATATGAATTCGTTGGTTATTACACTCAGTAAGCCATATGCTGACCTTTCCATGTTGTGTCTGAGTGGCACTGGTTGTTTTCCTCTCCCGTATGCATCATTTGAAGGGTCGAGCCAAGGACCTTTGTCAAATTCCTTTGGTGCTCATGACTGGTTGCTATCAATTGGTGGTGGTTCGATTTCGACAATGTTCTTGACCTCTGCTTCCTCTGTTCTTTCATCATTCTCTGCTACCCTCACAGTTTGTCCATCATTGTCCGCTTGTGCTACCAGGGTTGGAATGTCAGGCCATTCGGCTTCAGGTGCTGGGGTCATGGCTGGTGTGACGGTGATGTGCATGTTATTGATCAGCGGCTCTTGGTCCTCATTGTCGGTAGCATGAATAGTGAATCTTTATATGTGTTTAGCCTCGTCAAATATAACATCCCTAACCTGTATGACTTTGTGTGTCCGAGGAATATAGACCTTGTATGTGTCAAGTACACGATGCCGAGCTCCAGTTCACTCAGCAGTACCGACTGAATGACCCTTACTGTTTAATCCCACACACCAGTGACAAGTCATTCCTTACTAGTATGTGGTCTTGGCTTGGCACATTCAGCTCATCATTTGGTTCACTCTCCTCATCCCATCCCCTCTATTCTTTATTACTCTTTCATTCTCTATCCTTCTCTTTACCAGTTTCCCCTTGGGATATTTACTATTCACTTATTATTCGGTCACGGCCCTATTGTTTTATATTTGGCCACTTTTTATTGTTCTAATTTTATCCATACTCCTATTATTTTATTCTCAGCCATATTCCATTGTTCTATTCTCGTTTACATTCCTTATTCTATTCTTGATCATTGTGGACAATACAGTAGGGGTGTCAAGTACATGTACCGAGACCCATTAATTTGGCAGTGCCAACCGAGCAGTCACCCTATGTGTCAGGCACCGGTACTGCCGATGATGCGTGGGCCGAGCATTATAGTAATAGTGCCGGCTTCACGATGCTGGCAGGTCCTGCAGGCCGGTCGTAGTGGCTTGGCTTCAATGTGCTCATGCGTTGCGCCCTACTTTCCATGCATGCCACTGATTTGGGACAGAAGAGATACCTGGGAGGGTGCCGAGAGTGTCGGCCTGAGTAAAGGACTTTAGACAGGAGAAGGGAGGACAAGAAGGCGTAAACCTAGTTGATTTCCAGAACGAAGAACTATCTACATACATTCACTACTTATATAGGTTAAGAAATGAGATGTGGAACAGGGTGGCACAAGGAATGGAGAATAATAAGGTATGAAGAATCATGTGGAGGTATTGTCCACAATGATCAAGAATAGAACAATGAAATGTGATCGAGAACAAAAGAGTGAGTGAGAATAGAACAATAGAGAGTGGCTGAACATAAAACAATAGGGCCACTGCCGAGTGACAACAAATAGTGAGTGTCCCAAGGGTAAACGGGCAAGGGGAAGGACAGGGAATAAAAGAATAATAAAGAATAGGAGGGTGGGATAGGGATAATGAACCAAATGATGAACCGAATGTACTGAGCCGAGGCCACACACTGGTGAGGGATGATATGGGTAAGGGTCGGTCAGTCAGTAATGCCAAGTAAATCAGAGCATGGTATCGTGGACTTGACACTATGTCCACATCCAAGTGTCCACACTGCATGCATATCACTTGGTACACCAGTCTCGGCTCGGCACATCCACCACCCACACTCCATGTCCTCACCCCTCACATACTCTACGCCATTCACCATCCATTAATCCTACCACGCCTACTCCTCATCCTTCGATCCGCCTCACCTCAGGACTTCCTGTCCTTGTATTATCCTCGGCCATGGCTCCATTGTTTTATAGTCGACCACTCCCTATTGTCCTATCCTTGGACACATTTCTATTATCCTATCTTTTATTGTTCTATTTCCGTTTGCATCCCTTCATTCTAATTTTATTCATTGTAGACAATAACCACATGCTCTGCATACCTTGTTGTCTCACATTCCTTATTCCACATATCGCTCCTTAAACCTATATAAGTAGGGCATGCATGTATATATTTCCTCATTCTGGGTATCGACTAGGCTTAGGCCCTTCTACCTTCTTCTCCTCTGTTAAAGTCCTCTACTCGGGCTGGCATCATCGGCATCCTCCCGAGTACCCTGTCTGTTGCAAATCAGTGGCACGCACAGAAGAGTAGGGCATAACGCATGAGTACGTTAAAGCCAAAGCCACTACTCCTGGCCTGTAGGACTTGGCCGCTCCCATCCGACAACTCAGCAGTCCCAAAGCTCGTCAGTACCCAAAGCTTGAAACCATTCAAGTGTTTTGAACATTTGTGTTGTACTTGTCATGATTTCTCTACTCCTCTATCTATTGCTTGTTATTGGACTCCGCTACTCCGCTAGACCATATGTACAGTTCTTAGGTAATTAGTTAAAGCTCAGTCTTGAGATGGTCAATACACCGACAAGTATCATTGCTCATTTCCTTCTTCCGCTCTCCAGTATTGAAGCTCTTGTTGTTGCTGACATTAGCTCAAGACTATTATATCCCTACAACACCCTATCATGGATGTTGATCTCCTACAACAAATTCTCGCAGGCATGCAGCAAAACAATGCAGACCTGACTGCAATGGTGAACAACCAGACACACCACCTTAACCAA
>QLPI01002637.1:0-12396 GCA_003314275.1 Chroogomphus rutilus | reverse complement strand
GCATAACAGCACTCTTAGACAGTAGAGCCACCAGATTATTCATAGACCACAAATTTGCAGTGACAGAAATGTTAACCATATGTCTCTTGACCTACCCCACACTGGTGTACAATGTCAATGGTGCTCTGAATGAAGGAGGAGCAATTTGGTATATGTTCAATATCATCTTATAGTACTAAGACCACTTGGAGTGGGTGGTATTTGCAGTTACAAATTTAGGGAAGCACAAGATGATTCTTGGCTATCACTGTTCTCCCATCACATGTGTGACTGTTGTCACTTATTCACATGACTCACATGTTCTCATTTATTGACAATCGCGCACGTCATGTATGACGCTCACGCGCATGAACCTTTTTCTTTGAATTCACATTTTCTCCTATACCCATAGTAGACTTTGAGAGATAGATGTGGCCTGTGCAGAGGTTCTCCTGCAGGAATTTGTCCAGCTCTTGCTGTTTGCTCAGGGACAGGGGGTACACTTTGCACACCAGTTGTCTAATCCCACATACTATTCATTCTTAATAAGTCCTAATAAATATCTAAGACAGCACAGAGTTCTATGAGTAGTATTGACAATCTGATAACTGAATAGGGCTTTGTCACTCAACATAAAGTGGTCTTCATTAAATGAGTCAACCTGAAAGGTGGACTAGATGGTGTAGTGGTTAACACTATAGCTATACATATATGCTATAGCCCTGGGTTCAAACCCTAGTCCAGTCATTCTTCCTCAACACTGAGAGCTTTGCCCCAGCTCTAGTTCTATTGCATGGTCCCAGGTCCTTGGTTTGGGGAGGGAGTCAAAGGACTCCTTCTCAAAGAGATTGCTGAAGTCTTGGAGGTAGGGTGGAATTATCCCCTTCTCCTTCATGGGGATACTCCAGAGGGCCTACTCAGTTAGTTATTATGCCATGGTTGTGGCAGCAATGGTGGAGATAGGGACATTTGGTAGAGCTATGGTTGAAAAGAGGCAATTACCTGGCTTGAGGAAGGGTTCACCATCATTGGCACCTTCAATATCATCAGGGTCATTGTCCATCATATGTGACAAGGGACCAGCTCAGAGGGCTTGGATTGCTATTTCTTCTCAGTGTTCCTTCTGCAGTTTGGCTTGGCAGGTGTGACATTGGAGGGGGCACCTGTTCAGTGTAAGCTTTTGTGTTCATCAGTTAACTTTGGGGGACATGTTGGGGATCACTCTTGAGGAGTTAAATAGGAGTATAGTATCGTATCTCTAGGCTAGGATAGGCCTGCTTGATCCAAACACCTACTCTAAAGGAAAAACTCACAAAAATTGTCTTATTGGACTACCAAAAAATATACAAAATAATGTTGGCAGGCCAACTAAGAGTGAATTACCTATAGTAATTAACTCTTTATTCATATTGGCCATCAATTCAAGGAAATATCAAGAAACAAGTACATTTTGCTTTTCTGCAATGTGGACTCACTGTTACATACCATTGCAATGGTTGGTGAATACATGTAACAAATTGCTGTTTAAATAGTGCCCACAGACTAATGCCAGATAACCTGGCATAGTGGCCTTTTGGCCCAGTTGAAAGAACACATCACTGTGGGAATTTGTTGCCTTTCACACTCACGGTGTACAACAACACTGGTGTCATTATCTAATATATGGAAAATGACACCAAACAGTCCACAAAATACAATGAATTTCTGGGCTTACCTAATATTAATATTTCATGACTTGACCAGTCACAAAAGTACCAGTCATGGGAATGTTATTTTCCATTTATTAGTGACTACAAGGGTGACTCAGCACCCTCTACAAAGCTTCCAAAGACATCCTTTCTTTTTCATACACTTCTACCAGTTTCAGGAAGGACTTGTCTTCTCAGGAGGTTACATAATCAGCTTAGAATTAGTATATATAGAGGCTAGTTCTGTAGTATAAAATAACAATCATTTTTCACTCATCATTAATCTGTAGGATTAAGCAAGTGCAAGTAGCACTCTAATGAGTAGACCAAAGTCTACTTAGGCAACTGGTCCAAATACTGGAAACCATCCTTCTCCCATCATGGGGAACATAATATTTAATTTTACCAATGACTCTACAGCAGTGATTATTAAGTCTCAGTAATGCCGATAGTGTGGATGGGAGTCAGTCAAGTCCTGCAGACCGATCAGGGTGGCTAGGCTTCAATGTACTTGTGCATTGCGCCCTGCTGTTCCGTGCGGGCCACTAATTTGGACAGAAAAGAGACCCAGGAGGATGCCAAGAGTGTCGCCCAAGTAGAGGACTTCAGACAGGATAAGAGAGGACAAGGGGATGCAAACCAAGTTGATATGCAGAGTGAGGAACCATCTACATACATCCGCTACTTATATAGGTTAAGAAGCAAGATGTGGACCAGGGTGGCATAAAGAATGGAGAACAATAAGGTATGAAGGATCATGTAGAGGTATTGTCCACAGTGATCAAGAATAGAATAAGAAATGTAGGCAAGAATAGAATAATGAAATATGGCTGAGAATAAAATAATGAGAGAGTGTGTCAGGCTTCAGGAACTGACGAGCTTTGGGACTGCCGAGGTGTCGGACGGGAGCGGCCAAGTCCTACAGGCCAGGAGTAGTGGCTTTGGCTTCAATGTACTTGTGCATTGCACCCTACTCTTCCGTGCGTGCCACTGATTTGCAACAGACAGGGTACTCGGAAGGATGCCGATGATGCCAGCCCAAGTAGAGGACTTTAACAGAGGAGAAGAAGGTAGAAGGGCCTAAGCCTAGTCGATACCCAGAATGAGGGAATATGTACATGCATGCCCTACTTATATAGGTTTAAGAAGCGCCATGTGGAATAAGGAATGTGAGACAACAAGGTATGCAGAACATGTGGTTATTGTCTATAATGAGTAAAATTAGAATGAAGGAATGTAAAATGGGGATAGAACAATAAAAGATAGAATAATAGAAACATGACCAAGGATAGGACAATAGGGAGTGGCCGACTATAAAACAATGGAGCTATGGCCAAAGGACAGGAAGTCCCGAGGTGAGGCGGATCAAAGGATGAGGAGTAGGCGTGGTGGGATTAATGAATGGTGAGTGGCGTAGAGTATGTGAGGGGTGAGGACAAGGAGTGTGGGTGGTGGATGTGCCGAGCCAAGACTGGCATACCAAGTGATATGCATGTGGTGTGGACACTTGAACGTGGACATAGGATGGCTGCTCGGTTGGCATTGCCGAATAAACGGGTCTCGGTATGTGTACTTGACAGAGTGGATGAGAATAGATCAATGGAATTTTGGCCGAAGATAAAACAATAGGGCCGTGACCAAATAATAAATGAATAACAATTGTCCCTAGGAGAAATGGGTAAGGGAAGCAATGGAGAATGAGGGAATAGTGATGGATGGAGGGGGTGGGATGAGAGAGGTAAACCAGATGATGTACCGAATGTACCAAGCTGGGGCCATGATGGTAAGGGTCGGACGGTCAGTATTACTGAGTTACCGGATACTCAGTATGTGTACTTGACAGTAATTATCAAGTACACGTACCGAGTCTTCGGCAGTGCCGACCAAGCAGCCATCCTATGTTCATGTCTAAGTGTCCACGCTGCATGCATATCACTTGGTACGCCAGTCTCGGCTCAGCACATCCACCATCCACACTCCTTGTCTTCACCCCTCACATACACTATGCCACTCACCATTCATTAATCCCACCACGCCTACTCCTCACCCTTCAATCTGCCTCACCTCAGGACTTCCTGTACTTGTATTATCCTCGGCCATGGCTACATTGTTTTATAGTCGGTCGCTCCCTATTGTCCTATCCTTGGCCACATTCTATTATTCTATCCTTTATTGTTCTATCCCCGTTTTACATTCCTTCATTCTAATTTTACTTGTTGTAGACAATAACCACATGCTCTGCATACCTTGTTGTCTCACATTCCTTATTCCACATGTCGCTTCTTAAACCTATATAAGTAGGACATGCATGTACATATTTCCTCATTCTGGGTATCGACTAGGCTTAGGCCCTTCTACCTTCTTCCTCTCTGTTAAGTCCTTGACTCGGGCCAGCATCATCGGCATCCTCCCGAGTACCCTGTCTGTTGCAAATCAGTGGCATGCACGGCAGGTAGGGCACAATGCACGAGTACGTTGAAGCCAACGCCACTACTCTTGGCCTGCAGGACTTGGCCATTGTCTGCCCGACCCTTTGGCAGTCCTGAAGTCTGTCAGTACCCGAAGCCTGACAGTAATACAATGACACCTACAGGCTTCCAAAGCCTTCCATTCTATTCCATATCATTCTACTAATTACTAGAAGACTTGCTTTATTAGATAGTTACATAATCAGATTAGAATCAGTATATATAGAGGGTGGTTCTGTAGCATTGTTAAGTCTCGATAATGCCAATAGTGCGGACAGGAGTTGGCCAAGTCCTGCAGAGCAATCAAGGTGGCTAGGCTTCAATGTACTTGTGTGTTTCACCCTGCTGTTCTATGCATGACACTAATTTAGACAGAAGAAGGACCTGGGAGGGTGCCAAGAGTGTTGGCCCAAGTAAGGGACTTCAGACAGAAGGAGGGAGGACTAGAGAACGTAAACCAAGTTGCTATTCAGAGTGAAGAACTATCTACATAGATTTGCTACTTATATAGGTTAAGAAGTGAGATGTGCAACAGGGTGACATAAGGAATGGAGAACAATAAGGTATGAAGAATCATGTGGGAGCATTGTCCACAGTGATCCAGAATAGAATAAGGAATGTGGACGAGAATAGAACAATGAAAATAAGATAATAGAAATATGGCCAAGAATAGAAGAATAGAGAGTGGTTGAATACAAAACAATAGGGTCGTGGCCAAAGATAAAACAATGGAAAATGTCCCAAAGTAAAACAGGCTGAGAAATAAGGAATAAATGGGGAGGAGATTACTGTATAATGAGTGGAGAAGGGTGGATGAGGGATAGGGATGGGGAATGTGGAGGATGAATGTGCTGAGCCAAGACCGACATATCAAGTGACATATGTGTGAATTGGTCACTTGCATGTGGGGTTAGACTGATCATTCGGTCGGCACTGCTGAGTTACTGGGTGCTTGGTACATGCACTTGACAAGCATAGAGAACCAATCTTTTCACTTATTAGTCTTCAGGATTAAGCCAGTGCAGTTAGCACTCTTTGTTAGATTGTCTAATATGTATGTCAGGGGAACCCCCGATAGTAAGTCCCGACCAATGCTGCACCAACTGAGGTTCATATCTACTGACTGAGATCCATTCGGCCCACTCCCAGCTATACCGAACAAGATACTTGCCAAGTGGGCATTGCAATTGGCAGCCACCATCAATGGGCATCAATCGTAGCTATCAGCCACACCCTCATCAGTCACCGGCTATACCAAGGCTCCAACTGATATGGAGAGTGATGCCCAGTATAAGCAGAGTGCCATGGCAATGGTACTTATATATTTGTAGTTAGTGGACAAAGGGTCCCATAGAGTTTTCTCTTTGGATCCCCCTTTGCCAGTGTGCCACCCAAGGATAGAACACCTGCTTAGGTTGCCCTTACAGTAGAAAACTCTCTCCCATGAGTACTGGCTGCCCTAACCATCCAACTCCAAATTTAATTCCTTCAGATGCAATAACAATGGCAGCCCATTCTCATTCATCCTATAAAAACACTCCATCCTTTATGGATTTGCCATTGGCTCAAGAAATGTTAGACCAACTAGTTGGTATAGAGCAGGAGTTACTGAGAGAGAGGAGAGAAAAGCAGGAGTTAGAGGTGAGGTTGAATGCACTACAGGTGACCACCATGAAACTGGTAGCAGGCCTCCCAACCTACACTCGGCAGCCTGTGAAATGGATGGTTGAGCCCACTAAGCCCTCCAAGTTTGATGGCAACCACATAAATGGATGAGCATTCATACAGTCCTATACTCTCTATCTTGGCATCTGTGCCACTAATTTTCCTGATAAGCAGTCCCAGATCCTCTGGGGGATATCCTTCATGAAAACCAGGAGAGCTTCTCCAGTTAAGTGTTCACTTATGAGGCAAAAACAGGCAGGCTCCTTTATGCTAACTGGAAGGCCTTTTCCAAAGCCTTCTGGCAGCACTTCTAACCCTTGCACAAATCCACAGACACTGCAAATCAACTAGAGTAATGACAGTACCATCAGGGCAAGTGCTTGGTCAACGAATACATCAACCAATTCATGAATCTGGTTGACAAGGCCAATATATGGATGGGCAATCAATTGTATGAAGTTCCAACAAGGCCTCGACCTTACAATCCAAAGTCACATTGCACTGATGCTGGATGGGAGGCCAAAGGATGATAATATTTCAGTGTGGTATACTGCTGCAAGGGCAGTAGCTCTTACATGTGTGGTGAACAAAGCCTTTCAAGGGCCCCGACTCATGTCATCACATGTCCCTGTGCTACAGGCTAATCGAAGGCTCGGTGAACCTCTGGCTAGACAGGCTGCACCTGTACTCCTTAGAGCACCATCGGTCCCCTCTCCTTCAATCCTGCCCCCATGACCCACGCCAATGGATGTCAATGCAGCCAAACAGTACTACGCTCTGCCCCTCACATACTGATGATGTGGCAAGACAGGTCACCTCACCTGAGAATGCCCCCAGGCAAACAACATATGCTTTATGATGTTGGAGGAGCGCAAGGAGATGCTAGAGTACTAGATGGTGTCTGCTGACATTCAGGAAATGACCAAAGCCGAAAGGAATGAGGAAGTGGAATTGGAGGATTTGCCCCAGGCAGCAAGTGAAGGATGTGCCCTCACTGCCTTCGTTTAATCGTTTTGCTGCTCTGTCTATAGATTCTGATATGGAAAATACAACCCAGTGGTCAGACAATAACCCTTCAGCTGCAAACAATGAAGACACTCCCCCATCAATTCCACTGGAATCTCCATCTCCCCCCTAGGTTAAAATGTTAGGAACATGCTCTCCTGAAACAATACATAGTAGCATCTACTCCCTCCCCAAATTCACTAAACCTTAAGGTAGAGATACAAACTACTGACACAGCCAAGGTCAAGGGCATAACCATGCTCCTGGATAGTGGGTCCACCAGACTATTCATAGACCACAAGTTCACAGTAGCCAAGAGATTGACTATGCACCCATTGACCCAACCCATACCAGTGTACAACATTGATAGTACCCCAAATGAAGGTGGAGTGATTTGGCACATGGTTGACATCATCCTATGCTAACAATATCACTCAGAATGGGCCATGTTTGCGGTAACCAATCTAAAGAAACACAAGATGATTCTTGGTTACCCTTGGCTCTGAAATCACAATCCTGAGATCAACTAGAAAATGCAGGATGTCATGCTGAATCAATGCCCCATCCAATGCCACACCTGCCAAGCCAAGTTGTAGAAGGAATGCCGAGAAGAAATAGTGATCCAGGCCCTCTGGGTTGGCCCCTTGCCGAGCATGATGGATGATGACCCTGAGGATTATGAAGGTGCTGACCATGGTGAACCCTTCCTTGCACCAGGTGATCACCTCTTCGCAGCCATAGCCCTTCCAAATGTCCCAGTCTCAACCATTGCCATGACCACCAACATGCAACAACTAGCTGAGCGAGCCCTCCAGAGTACTCCTCCAAAGGAGAGAGGGACGATTCTACCCTATCTCCAGGACTTTAGCGACCTCTTCAAGAAAGAGTCTTTTGACTCTCTTCCTAAGCTGAGGACATGGGACCATACAATAGAACTAGAACCTGGTGCAAAGCTCTTGGCTTGCAATGTGCACCCACTCTCCCCAAGCGAGCAGCAGGAACTAAACAAGTTCCTACAAGAGAACCTCTACACAGGCCATATCCACCCCTTGAATTCCCCTATGGGAAGCCCTGTATTCTTTATCAAGAAGAAGGATGGCTCCCTATGGTTGGTCCAGGATTACTGAGTACTCAATACCATGACAGTGAAGAATCGGTACCCAATCCCTATCATCTTGGAACTCATTGCACAACTTCAGGGGGCCAAGTACTTCACCAAATTGGATGTGCAGTGGGGGTTCAACAACATATGGATTAAGGAAGGAGACAAGTGGAAGGCAGCATTCTGGAAGAACCGAGGTCTCTTCAAACCCCTCGTCATGTTTTTTTGCCTAACCAATAGCCCTGAAATGTTCCAGACCATGATGAACAACATTTTCCAGGACCTTGTCATGGAGGGGCATGTGTGTGTATACCTGGATGACATCCTCATCTTTACCAAGACTCTTGAAGAGCATCATCGGGTTGTCTGAGAGGTCCTTGAGCATGTTAAATCCACGTGCCGGCGCTTAGCTAGAGGCTTCCGGAAGGGTTTCCGGAAGGTTCCGATTGGTTTCCAAAGGGGGGTTCATACTCCGGAGACGGAGGGACTAAAGGTCGGATTCACGATCGGGATCAGAACAGGGATGGAAAGATGGGAAGCGTCGGGGATCTTAAAACTGTTCGTGGTATAGGGTGATACGAGTGGTTCAAGGTCGCAGGGACTTGGCTTCAACTTATGTGTTGCACTCTCCTCGATCGTCTGTCCCTAATTTCGGAAAGTCGGAAGTTTGACCAGAACTGAATCGGAAACTTCGACGCAGAATTAAGTCGATATTTGTACTGGTGAATAGTCCAGTTGACTGGTGACTTATATACATGTATCTACTCTTGTACTATCTTTTACCGAGTAAAAACAAGGAGGGGAAGAGAGTACAAGGGGCAATATAAAATGAAGAACAAGGGAGTGAGGTATGCGATGATCCTGCGTGTCATCTATCAAAGGAGCGGAACCTTGACTTCGGAATCTTCGGAGGTTTGGAAACTCAGAACCTCGGATTGATGCATCGGAAATCCAGAAAGCGGTTAATCAGGCTTTGAGCGGTCGGAAAGGTCCCGGAAATGGTGCGGGTGGTTGTGGGGTTTAATGTGGGTTTATTGGCGACATGGGCCATAACAGAACAGCTGAGGGCTCACAAGCTCTACCTTCAGGCAAAGAAATGCAAACCCACCAGATTGCACTGGTCCCTAATTTCAGAATGGTGAGACAGAGAATTAGCTTAGTTGAAATCAAAGTCGATTATCTTACCGAGGACTGAACTACTGAATGTACAAGATCTTTATACTACTTTCAAATCTACTAGGAGTCAACTAGATTCCTATAATAGATAAGAAAGCCAAGGATTGTGAAAAGCGAGAACGGAAATAATACATCCCAAATATTGATCTCCTCCATGACATTGGGGAGTGACATGTCACTCCGATTCCCAATGGAGTTACCCTAAGGAACGTAATAGCAAATCGGATATAAGAGACTGAATAGAATTGCGAATAAATGAAAGTGGAAAGGCAGAGTTCAGGGCACCATCCCATCCTGATTACCCCACCCACTCTATTCGACTCACCCTTAACTACAAGATGAGAGTACACGACCATATACCCATTAGTCCTCCTACTCTCAGACCCCTATCCTTGGATTGGATACTGGAGAAATTGCAGAAGATATGTTTCCTGTGACCTGGAAATACTCCAAGCTGACTCAGTCCCCTGACTCATCCTAAGGCCCCTCAGGAGTAGTGGACAAGGTTGTTAGACATTTATTGGTAGACTTCCTTATTGTTTCTTTTATATGTTTCTCCTTTTCTTGGCTTGACTCAGACCTGTTACCTATTCTGTTAGTCTTTTCTCATTGTTACTTATTATCCTTACCTAATTTGTTAGTCTTCCCCTATCATATCCCCTAGCCCTTATTCATGCAGCCTTGATGCTGTACCATTTCTCTAGAGTTTCTCTATAGTTTCCTCTTTGGTATACTTTATTCTCATGCTTTGTCATTCAACTAACATAGCCAACCTCTCATATCATTTCACATTGTTGCTTGGTTTTTGTATATAAAGGCCTCTGGCTCACCTCTATAATAACTAGGGAACGGCACGGGTCACCCACGGGTCAAATGTGGGTGACCCGCACCCGACCCATGGGAAACCCGAACCCGTCAACCCATGGGTTTTTTCCCATGGGTCGACGGGTGTCGGGTGCGCGCCGCACCCACACGCGCTGACGTGAATGCGCCATACGCACACGTGACATGCGACACGAACGCGCCGTACGCACACGCGACGTGCGACACAAACGCGCCGTACGTGCATGTGATGTATGACATGAACGCACCATACACGCACGCGACGTACGACACAAACACGCCGCACGCGTGCTGGGATCGGTGTGTGCACGGACGGCGCGTTGGGATTGGCGTGTGCGCAGATGGTGCGTTGGCATCGGCACGTTGGTATCGGCGTGTGCGCGGATGGCGGGTTGGCATCGGCGTGTGCGTGGATGGCGCATTGGCATCGGTGCGTTGGTATCGGCACGTGCGCATACGGCGCTTTGGTGTCAGCTACGGGGTGTTCGTGTCGGCGCGTGCGTGTTATACGCGTGTGCGTACGGCGCGGTCGTGTGGTATGCGTGCATGTGCACGCGTACATAGTTGAGGGGGCGGGTTGGGCCGGGTCACGGGTGCTCTCGGCTTGACCCGCACCCAAACCCAGGGGCACCCGACCCGGTGACCCGTGTGGGTTAGCCTAACCCGTGCTATTCCCTAATAATAACAAGTTCTCAAGTTAAAGTCTTAAGTCCATGGATTCTTTGGCCTTGGTATCAGTGGTTATTTTGGTGGTGTGAGCTTTGGTGTTTGAGGACCTTGCTGCCTTCAGGCAGTCCTTGACAATGTGGCTTTTCAAGGCACACAGAAGGCAGAGACCTTGATTGATTTTTCTCTGACATTCCTCTGGCAAAAGTGTGCTATCTTTCCTAAGCTTTGACAAGGGGTTGGGTGTCTTTGCAGGGCTCAAGGACTTTGAGTTGCCATTGTTGTTGTTATTGTTGTTGTTAGTCCCCTTGTGACTCCATTGGTTGTTAGAGTTGTTAGAAGACTGGTTGTTGGAGAGGCTGGAGGCTGGCTGGTTGGATGAGGTTGAAGTTAAACCTAAGTTGGAGTTTGTGAGGTTCTCAAACTGCTTTCATTCCCAATACCTGCTGTCAATTTCCAACATGAATTGCCAAAGGTTGGTGAGGGACTTGAAGCAGGGGAAGTATAGGAGGGTGTTCTTTATTTGTTTGGCTAACCCTATACAGTAGGGGACAAAACTGTTCAAGTGTTTTGAACATTTGTGTTGTACTGTAAATAACGGGAGGATTACATAATCAAAAAATATGACGTAATTAGTGGAGATAGCCCTGCTTCTGAACTTGTGGTCACAACAAAGATAATTATGTAACTCTCAATATTCATTGAGATATTAATTATTTAAGAAAATGAAGCATTTGAACCGTTTTGTCCCTTACATTTTTTAAACAGGAAATGGTATATATCAGTACTTGGTAAAGCCCCCATTTGCTCTCATCACTGCCTGCACCCTTCTAGGCATGCTCTCAATCAACTTCTGACACATCTCTGGCTCTATCTTCTCCCATTCCACTCCAATCCTCTCCCATAGCTCATACACTCCACTAGAGGGGTGTTTATAGTCAGAAAGGCACTTTTTGACAATAGTCCAGGGGTGTTCAATGGGGTTTAGGTCAGGGGACTGAGCTGGCCACTTCATGACCTCATAGCCATTGTAAGAAAACCACTCAGTGACCTTCTTGCATGTGTGCTTGGGGTCATTTTCCTGTTGAAAAATAATGTCAGTAGAATCTTTACCATAATACTCCAGGCTAGCCTGAAGCTCATCATCCAAAATCTGCCTATACAACTCCCCATCCATCCTTCCATCAATTTTGGTAGCATAGCCAGGTCCTTCCCACAACATACAACCCCATATCATCACAGAACCTCCACCAAACTTCAGTGTTCCCTCAACTAGCCTATCATTCAAAGGCTCTCCAGCCCTTTTGTATACCCATCTCCTTCTATCTAACCCCAATCAATTGATTTTGATCTCATCTGACCAGACAACATGCTTTCAGTCCTCTAGAGTCCACTCCAGATGAGCTTCTGCAAACTCCCTCCTTGCCTCCCTATGCCTTGCACCAAGAAGTGGCTTCTTTCTCTTTATAACTGCATTCATCCTAGCCTTTTTCAGATTCCTCCTTACAGTCTTGGATGTCACTGGTTCATTGAGAATTTTTTTGAGCACCTGGGTACCCTGGGTTGCATTCTCAATCTTCCCTGTTTGCATGAGCAATATGATATAGTAGATGTTGGAAGGGGATATCTTGGATGGGTGACCACCAGTGGCCTTGGGTATATCAGAACAGTGTTACCTGTGAATGGTAGAGATAGAGCCTACAGAGACACCAAGGTAAGAGGAGATGTAGTGGCTAGAATAACTGTAAGGGCAACCCTCTTTCGGAACTGGTCTCGACTGCCGGAGGCTGGAACCAGCGGGACA
>QLPI01002635.1:0-33006 GCA_003314275.1 Chroogomphus rutilus | reverse complement strand
GCCTAGCCGAACCCCCCAGCAGAGCCCAGCAGAAACCAGCTGAACCCTGAGCCTAGCCAAACCCCCAGCAGAGTCCTCCCTAACCCAGCTGAAACCAGTTGAACCCCTAGCAGAGCCCAGCCAAACTATAGAAACTGATTTGAGCCACTCCCCCTGCATGAGCTGTCAGAGGTACTTGACAACAGAGCCCAGTTGAATCCAGCCAAATCCGACACTCAGTTATACTTTCAATCGTGTTCAGATATGTACAGTAGTGTTGTATTATTCTATGAGACAGTATGTTATATTTCAATAGAATTCAGATATGTACATACAGACCAGTTTGATAAAGCTTAATAACAAAAAACAGTTGGATCCATAAGCCAGTGCCTCGGTGGCATACCTCCACAATATACGCCGCAAATGCAGACAGCATCCTTTAACGGTGAGTTACACTCTTTACAAAGATTAAACTTAATAACCAAATGTAATTCAATCTATAAGCCATTGAGGAGGCGTACCTATGCAATATTCAGACACATCCAACCGGTGCAGCAGATAATTCGACCTGCTAAGTTTCAGCTTTTCCTTGATAAATGCATATGAACTGAACGCAACCACTGATATGAAAATGCACAGGCAAGGAGAACAGTTCACCGTTTGAAAATAGCGTTCGACACTTGCACACCACCGCCTCATGTTAATGAGTCTAAACCTGTAGCGCTTCCCTGCCAAGTTTATTATTATGAAGACACGAGTAATAAATGCAATCGATACGACGCACGTTGCTGGACTCTGATAATCGCCCTTTGAACCGGGGGACCACCACTATAACGACCAATACCTGATCACAAATTCATCAGCCAATGAGTCTATTAGCTAAACTCAATGCAAGGAGATACCATTCATCAGGTTTGAATCAGGGACTCGCTCTGCAGTTATGTTGGCAATCCAGTCCGCTGTGAACGATTGATTTCCATGCTGATACCAGTCTGTCATAGAAATGATAGTGGAAGGATTGTCTATGTCATAAACATGTTTGTGAGGATCATCAGGATCTGTTGAAGATGCGACGTAAATACAACCGTGTTTATGACCGAGTGAGTTTACGCAACTTGTACAGGCATAGAGTCGGTACGCGATGTACGGTCGCTGTTGAACGGATTTGTTATCTAGACGCGAAACTTTTATAGATGTAAATGCCTGAGTCAAGCAGGTAACCCACCAATCTTCGGTACTCTGTACACGTTAATTAAACGCCTCATCTTTGTGCTCAAGGTATGTCGTAGGCACGGTGCACGATGCGCGATATGGGGAGCGCGTAAGACTCAGCGGTCAGGAACGCAGGTGGTAGAGCGTGCTGCGACGTTGAGCGATGCGAGGAGAGGTGGGCATGCAAGAAAAACAGACCGGCGCTGTTGCATTAAGAGCGAGTGTGCTACGGGCCTACTTGGTATTTCATCGTTGCTACCGGTGGGGTTTTTTTTTTGCGCGCGGGAGGCTCCGAGCAACGGTTCCGGGTCCTTTATAGGCGCACCTCATACATCATCAATGTTTCAATTCCTGCACGCCGACTCCGCATCCGTGCCATTTCGAACGCGATCCTGCGCAACTGGGGTCAGTTAGCGGTGGTCGTACGCGAACGCGGGCCTGCTCACCATTTGGTAGGCCACAAAGAGCGCCACAAAGAGAGTTTACAACATTCCAGATATTGCATGTATCGTGCGTCGTATGTTGGTATAGGTGGTAGCATCGCGCAGTGCATACGGAGGTGGTAGAGCGTGCTGCGGCGTCGAGCGATACGAGGAGGGAGGGAGGTTGTCGCTGGCGAACGGCGCCGGGTATTTTTTGTCAATTGTTTTTTTTTTTTGGCGAGCGAGCGACGAAGGCACGACGCGTTTATGATCTCATGCCGCGCGCCGAATGTTTGCGCCTGTAGTAAATTTACCTAACGGTCTGACTCAGAAAACGCCCACCGACGCCACAGCCCTTTCTTTTATATATAGATAAGTGCATTTAGCGCTGAATTTCAATGTCCAAACGATGTAGCCAGGACAGGTTCTTACTGGGAATCATGAAAACTCGATTCCGCAACCTGACCACGGTTTCATGCGGGCTCTAGAAACCCAACTCACTGAAAATAGGGCTCTTCTAGCCACAGCTTGCCAGTTCATACTCCAGGCATTGATATATTTTCAGTATCCACCAGATCAATGGAAATCAGAACATTGCAAAAGTATTGTTCTGCGGATCTCTATCAGATAAAGTGAACACCTCGCCGATCTCATAACCCTGTGCATGCTCTAATTTACCTTGTTTTCTCAGTTGTAAGAGCAAAATCTGGTGCTCCACAGATTATTGGGTTATATCCTTATTATTTTAGTTGTACTTCTTTTTTGCGGTGGAACGCCGCATCGTACGTCTGCCTTTCAACCATGATTCTCCCTGATTGACGATTTACAGGGCCGTCATATTGATCACAAGTGTACCCCTACTGAAAACACGTACGGCGCATACGGCGCGTACGGCGCATATGGCGCGTACGACGCGTATGACACGTACGGCGCATACGGCGCGTACGACGCGTATGATGCGTATGGCGCATACGGTGCATACGACGCATGAGGCGCATACGGCGCGTACGACGCATGAGGCGCATACGGCGCGTACGACGCATGAGGCGCATACGGCGCGTATGACACGTACGGCGCATACGGCGCATACGACGCATATGGCGCATACGGCGCATACGACGCGTACGACGTGTACGGCGCGTACGACGCGTACGGCGCATACGACGCATATGGCGCATACGGCGCATACGGCGCGTATGGCGTGTACGACGCGTACGGCGCGTGTGGGGTGTACGACGCGTATGGCGCATAGTACGGTGCGTATGGGGCATACGGGGTGTACGGCGCATACAGCGCGTACGACGCGTATGGCGTGTACGGCGCGTAGTACGGTGCATATGGGGCGTACGGCACGTACGGCGCATACGGCACGTACGGAGATGTCTGGTGTCTGGATACTGGTGCCTCTCGTCCCCTCAGGTGGCGCACTCACGGACGGTGCAGGGCCGGAGTTGATTGGTGTTCTTACAGGGATTCTTCCAGAATTGGTGGAATGTTGAGTGTATACTTTATATGCCATCTGTAGATACACCCCAATACCATTCTGACTTTTTGGTTTGGGTTGAGCACTTTTTTGTGCACTGTTTCAGGTAATGTCCTAAGGTTGAAGGCAGTTGTAGCATTGTCTGCAGCTCTGTCCTGAACCCGCGGGTAAGAACAATACCTGTTGTGGGTCATGGGTAACAGCAATACCCGTTAAACCCGCGGGTACCCGTACCCGTACCCGCAAAAACCCGCTACCCGTTGCTAAGGGTACAGGTATTCTCGGGTACGGGTACAGGTAGGCACAAAATACCCGGGGGTTACCCGTGCCAATCACTATTCTTCTCCTTCTCAACTTTCAAGGGTTGTTCTGGGATGGTTTCAGGTTCCGGTTCTGCACTTTCTTCAACTACTAGTGGGGTGAAGTAGTTTACAGATATCCAGGGTGAGGAGGACATTTTTTTCACTCCTGCCCCTCCTGAAAATCCTCCTTCTTCAACATGTCCAGCACCTCCCTTTTCTCCTCTTTTATCCACCCATCCATCGTTGCTCTGACCTTCTGGATACCTCGAGGTTTGGGACAGTTTCATGCTATGTGTCCCTGCTCTCTGCAGTTGAAGCATGTCACCACCCTCACTGACTTCCCTCAAGCCTGATCAATCTCCATGGGTTGTGGTCCCAAAGTAGGTAGGGGGGTGAGTGACTGAGCTGGAGTAGATTGTGGATTTCTTGGAGTCTGCCATGTCCTTGGTCCTATAGTCCCCCTCTTTGTCACTTGGTATTCACGCAACTGGCTGTCAAAACAGAGGGCATATGACTTCCACTTGTCATATGTTGTTGGAATGGTCTCCAGTGCGTAAATCTGCTCCACCACTTGTGAGGACAGGTTCCTTTTGAGCAAGGCAACATATCCTTCATCATTATACCCTGCCTGTGACCTATGTTCCTCAAACTCCACAAAGAACTCTGTTGCTGGCCTTCCTCCTTGTCTCAGCTGCTCTAGCTTTTGTTGAGCCATTTCTTTCTTGTTTGGGTCATGGAATATTATCAGCAGCTCAGTATGGAATTCCTCCCAACTCTGGTAGCTGCGTATTCCTGCTTCCAGTTCCTCTGTGATACGACTTGCCCACTGAGCTGCAAACTTCACTTTCATATAGGACAAGGCAATGCAGATCTTTCGCATATGGTCCACTTTGAAATAAGATGCATCATCCTCGAAGTTCAGGTAGAGCTCACACAGGAAGATATCAATCTTCTCTGATGAGCCATCAAATGGTTCTGGTCTTGAAATTTTGCCAGCTGATGGGATAGAGGAGGTGGTTGTAGATGTCAGCTGAGGTGTTTGGGCTTGTAGTGACGCTAGGTGTTGGTTAAGGTGATGTGTCTGGTTGTTCACTATTGCAGTCAGGTCTGCATTGTTTTGCTGCAGGCCTGCGAGAATTTGTTATAGGAGATCAACATCCATAATAGGGTATTGTAGGGATATAATAGTCTTGAGCTAATGTCAGCAATAACAAGAGCTTCAATACTTGGGAGTGGAAGAGGGATTTAAGCAATGATATTTGTTGGTGTATTGACCAGCTCAAGACTGAGCTTTAACTAATTACCTAAGAACTGTACATATGGTCTGGCAGAGTAGCGGAGTCCAATAATAAGCAATAGAGAGAGGAGTAGAGAAATCATGACAACTTTGCTCTAAGCACCACCCTGACCTCCTAAAAGCTATTGGAGGATGCCCATCCAAGCTTTCTCCTGTTAATATTTGACATGCTGTCCACCTTATCTGTTCTTAAAAAGCTCAAAATGCAGTACAAGTTACCAGGACCCTTTAGGACATCATCAGTGCACCTCTCTCCACTCAAACTGTGTATATGAAGCTGAAAGAAGCTGGATTAAAGGCTGTGGTGAAGAAGAAACTATCAAGTCCATGATACTAAGCTCCAGTTCACTCAGTAATACCGACTAACTGACCTTTACCCATACTATCCCTCACTATCACATGGTCTCGGCTTGGTACATCTGGTACATTGTCTAGACCACTTCTCCCACCCTATCTTTTCCACTCCTCACTATTCTCTCATTCCCTGTCCATCCCCTTACCTATTCTCCCCCAGAACATTTGATATTCACTTATTAATTCGGTTATGGCCCAATTGTTTTATCTTTGGCCATCCTCTATTGTTCTATTCTCACCCACTCCTTCACTATTTTATTCTCAGCCATATTCTATTATTCTATTCTCACCTACATTCCTTATTCTATTCTTGATCGCTGTGGACAACAAAGTTAGTACAAGGATTAGATACATGTATATAAGATACCAGTTGACTGGACTATTTGTCAGTATGAATATCAACTTAATTCTACATCATAGTTTCTGATTTAGTTCCGGTAAACTTTCTGACTTTCCAAAATTAGGGACAGATAATCAAAGAGGGCATAACATATATATAAGTTAAAGCCAAGTCCCTGCAACCTCAAACCACTCGAATGACTAGTTGAACTTCTAATACCACAAACAGTCCTAAACCCCTGACACTTCCTGTCTTTCTGCCCTTTCCATTTCCATCTGTGAACCCGCAACCTTTAGTCCCTCCACCTCCAGAGTACAAACCCCCTCTTGGAAACCACTTGGACCTCCGGAAACCCTTCAGGAAGTATCTAGCTAAGTGCCTGATATGTGGATTTAACAACCCTGTTCCACATCTTGCTTCTTAACCCATATAAGTAGCGGATATATGTAGATAGTTCCTTACTCTGAATATCAACTTGGTTTGCACCCCCTCATCCACCTTTCCCCTGTCTAAGGTCCTTCGCTCAAACCGACACCCTTGGCATCTTCACAAGCCTCTCTTCTGTCCAAATCAGTAGCATGCACAGAACAGCAGGGTGCAATGCACGAGCACGTTGAAGCTTAGCCACCCTAAATGGTCTGCAGGACTTGACTGAATCCTCGGCTTTACCAAGTCATAACAGAAATGGCCTATACTCTCTCAGAGACACAGAAATGAGAGGTTAGATTTTGCTGTTGCTCACCAGCATTGGACTGTAGAGGACTGAAAGAGGGTTGTGTGGTCAGATGAGACAAAGGTTAATAGGCTAGGTTCAGATGGCAAGAAATGGGCTTGGAAGAAGGCAGGAGAGGGGCTAAGTAATAGGCTGGTTAAAGGAACATTAAAATTTGATAGAGGTTCTGTGATGGTTTTGGGCTATATGACATGGGATAGGCCAGGATATGCTGCTAAGATTGATGGAAGGATGGATGGGGATCTCTATGTCTAGATTTTGGAGGAGGATCTTTAGTCTAGTCTAGAGCACTATGGTAAAACTTCTGCTGACATTATTTTTCAACAGGATAATGATATAAAGCATACCTGCAAAAAGTCAAGGAATGGTTTGAAAAAAAATCATTTTGAGGTTCTTTGATGGCCAGCACAATCTCTAGATCTTAATCCAATTGAGTATCTGTGAAGTCATCTGAAGAGGAAGCTTGGAGCATACAATCAGCTACCAGGAGAAATGATAGAGCTTTGGGAGAGGATACAGGAAGTTTGAGACAAGATAGAGCCTTCAGTGTGTCAGGGATTGATTGAGAGTATGTCTAGGAGGGTTTTAGTTGTGCTAAAGGCAAAGGGAGGATATACCAAATATTAATCATAATGAGTTTTTGATCATCTAGACAAGAGCAACAAAACTGGTCCAATGAGTCACTGTCAAAAAATTGCAATATCTCAACCAATAAAAATTATTGCATAAACACGAGGAGACCAATCAAAAGCTGAGATGCAGGGGTATCTGTGAGAATATTCTCAGATTTTATAGATTTTTATTTGGTTTATGAAATTTAGAGCAAGTGAAAAGTGCCAAATATTGGACCGGTTTTGTAAGTCACTGTAAGTCCTGGCACTTTGTCATCTGCTTTCTGTTCTTTCCATTTCCCCTACCCTTGACTTTACAACTCTTGAATCCCTAAGACCTCAGGACTTCTTCCTGCTGTGGAATCCTTTGGAAACCTATGGAATCTTCCAGTATCTGTTATTTAAGGTGCCTGATATGCAAATTTAACACTTGTGAATGACTTGATCACTTGTACATGGAATTAGACATAATATGTTCAGTTGGTATGACTGAGTGAACCAAGGCTTGGTATCATGTACTTGACACTGGGTCTGTATACCTCCAGATCCAGATGAGGGGTAAAGTATGTTAAAGAAGCAGGGTATTGTAAGGGCAACCCTAGCTAAGCTTATAGGTGTGTTAAGTACATGTTACCAAGCATTGGTTCACTTGGTTATACTAGCCAAATACTAAATGTTTAATTCCATGCACAGGTGACCAAGTTGTTTACAAGTCATTTAGTATGTCGGTCTCAGCTTGGTACAAACATACCACTGTGCACATAGTACAGGTAAGCAACACCATATACCTGACCCTGCTTTGTTGCTCACTATATGGCTACTCAGATCATTGTATAAAACTGACACTATGCCCCTATATGTTATGCATGACTGTAACTGCATTTACCATGACTGGAACAATGACACTGACACTGAATGTGGTATCATATACATGTGCATGCAGTGCAGCATATATGCAAAAGCAATGACACCCACATGCCACATGCACACCTGACACCTGTCCACCCATGGGAAACAACCTATGGGTTGATGGGTTCTGTTACAATATGAAAGAATGATGTAGTCATAATTAAAGAATATCTCCCAAAGATAAACAATGGCAAGGTTCTGAGTAGGGCAAGGCTTTAACTTATATGTTGCACCTACCAGGTCCTACTGGTCCCTAATTTTGGAATAGCAAGACAGAAGAAACTTAGATTATCTGACTGAAGACTGAACTACAGAATGTACAAGATCTTTATACTACTTTCAGATCTACGAGGAGTCAACTAGATTCCTATAATAGATGAGAAAGCCAAGGATCATGAAAAGCGAGAACAGAAATACTATGTCCCAATCTTGATCTCTTCTATGACATTGAGGGGTGACATGTCACTGTTAAGTCTCGGTAATGCCAATAGTACAGATGGGAGTCAGTCAAGTCCTGCAGACTGATCAGGGTGGCAAGGCTTCAATATACTCGTGCATTGTGCCCTGCTGTTCCATGCATGCCACTGATTTGGACAGAAGAGAGACCCGGGAGGATGCTGAGAGTGTTGGCCTAAGTAAAGGACTTCAGACAGGAGAAGGGCAGACAAGGGGATGCAAACCAAGTTGATATTCAGAGTGAGGAACTGTCTATATACATCCACTACTTATATAGGTTAAGAAGCAAGATGTGGAACAGGGTGGCATATGGAATGGAGAAAAATAAGGTATGAAAAATCATATGGAGGTATTGTCCACAATGATCAAGGATAGAATAAGAAATGTAGGCAAGAATAGAATAATGAAATATGGCTGAGAATAAGATAATGAGAGAGTGGATGAGAATAGAACAATGGAAAATGGCTGAAGATAAAACAATAGGGTTGTGACTGAACAATAAATGAATAATAAGTGTCCCAAGGGAAAATGGTTAAGGGAATGGATAGGGAATGAGAGAATAGTAGAGGATAGAGGGGATGGGATGAGAGGAGTGATCCAGATGATATACTGAATGTACTGAGCTGAGACCATGTACTAGTGAGGGATGATATGGGTAAGGGTTGGTTGGTCGTTATTACTGAATGAACTGGAGCTCGGTATCACGGACTTGACAGTCACCCTAATTCCCAATGGAGTTACCCTATAAGGAACATAATAGCAGATTGGATATCAGAGATAGAATGGAATTACAAATAAGGAAAGTAGAGCAGAACCTAATGAAAGGATATTAAATGTAAATGAAGTGAAAATGGATTTGCGAGCATATGGAGATTGACATAAATAAGTGGAGTATATTGACAGGTGCATATGATGCCAAGACGGATACACAAGATGCATATAGTTCATGGGCTAAGGGCATATAGTTGAATAGGCAAGTGAGGGTGGAGTTAGGCTGAGTGGGCTGAAATGAATAGTTGGGCATGCCAGCGTGTGGTTCCTAACAGGTTCAGGTTCCACATGGGTTGGGTGTGTGTTATGATATAGAAAAAGGATGTAATTGTAATATTATTAATCTCCCAAAGGCGAGGCAATGGCGAGGTTCTGAATGGGGCTTGGCTTCAACATTATGCATTGCGCCCACTAGACCGCATGGTCCCCAATTTCATAAAGGCAAGACAGATAGAAATTAACAGAAGAACCTTAGTCGAAATCAAGGTTGATTATCTGACTGAAGACTGAACTACTGAGTACAAGATCTTTATACTACTTTCTAATCTACTAGGAGTCAAATAGATTCCTATAATACAATAAGAAAGCCGAGGATCGTGAAAAGTGAGAACAGAAATACTACGCCCTAAATAATGATCTCCTTCATGACATTGGGGAGTGATGTGTCACTCCGATTCCCAATGGAGTTACCCTAAGGAACATAATAGCAGATCAGATATCAGAGACTGAGCAGAATTGTGAATAAATGAAAATGGAATAGAACATAAATGAAAGGATATTAAACATAAATGAAGATGGAATGGAATAGCGAGCATATGGAGTGTGTGTTAATATCACATGGATATTCAGACCGAGCACTTAATACAACAAGTGAACATGAGTGGCCATAGGTGTGGAGCATTGTTCTTTTTCATTGTCTCCCTATACTAGACTTTACCAGTTATTGTCCTTATATTTATTCTTCCTTTCTATTATTCATCCATTCTATTATCTATTTGCCTATTGTCCTTTTTCATATAAGTAGACCCTTAGGATAGCTATTCACTTCAGTACTTCAAGACAAAGACTGAAGTGAGTACTAAACCACATATGTCCTGTCATTATTTAGACTTACCTTTCATGATAACAGACTTGTATTTAGGTAGTAACTTATTCAAATATACTTGAGTACTTCGAGATGAAGACTGAAACTTGTGTTTAGTTTTTACAGTGTGATGTAAATGAGTGGAGTGAATTGACAGGAGCATGTGACACCAAGACAGATACACGAGGTGCATATAGTCCACGGGCTGAGGGTGTATTGTTGAATAAGTGAGTGAGGGTGGAGTTGGGCTGAGTGGGCTGAAATGAATAGTCAGGCATGCCAGCATACGGTTCCTGACAGTGTGGGTCACCCACATTTGACCTGTGGGTGACCCATGCCATTCCCTACCACTTATTACAGCATGTGCCTCAATGAGATTACATTTTTATCACCTTGATCAAGTCTGTCATTCCTTGAGACAGTCTAGTCTGTATAAATCCACACTTTCCTTGTCCCCTCCTCATCAAGATAGTTCAGTCAGATGATATCCATGAACCTATAATTCCCCAACTCTGGGATATCCTCTCTATTCCTGCTTGTTACCCTCATGGTCAGCACAATGTCATCCTTACACTGAATGCCATGATTTAATGGCACACTGTCAGGGAGATTGATGACTACTTCCCTTGCATCACCATTGGATTATGCCCTCAAGGATGATGACTACTTCCTTGCATCTCCATTGGATGATACTCTCGAGGGGTTTATGCTCTTTCAGAGCACTGAACCCAGCGTAGGGATACATTTATGTGCACGCAAGGGAGCTTGTAAGGTTCCCCTCATGGTCTTCTCAATGGCTCTAGGCCCTGATGGAGGTGTAAATCGCCACCAGGATCCATGATTGGTGGCAACTGTGGTTTCCACAAACTTGCCTCAAGAGGGAATTTTGAAAATGTTGAAACTCCCCAGGGGCAAGAGCTCAAGCCGCCGGTGGCGCCTGTGGTCTGTGTTTGTGGTATGTTTCAGCATCTGGAAGTGACAGTGACAGCTGTATCAGTATGGGATGGGGTATAAAGGAGTAATGCATAATCTCACATAGATGGTCAAGTGCTGGAAGTAGATTCCACCACTGCAGTGACCCAACATTGGGGGCTATGGTTGCAGCAGAGATACAAACAGAGAGGAAATGTTACTTGCATGCTGGGGGAATCTAACGAGTTGGCAAAACTGAGTATGATCTTACATAACATGCAAATCCTTCGTCATCCATGCCATAGGCTTCCGTGTCGATCAGAATAGAAAGTTCATTATCGATGTGTCGGATGTCAGCATAAGTACAATGACTCAGAACATGAAATTACCTCTTCTATAAGTGATCTCCCACACTACGGTAGGCAGCCTCGCTTTGATTGTATGTGGCAAAATGGTAAAAGGTTAAGAGCCGGTATTCGGCTATCTATTAGCGTTTGCTAGGGAAGTGTGATGAATTTGAAAAGGTGGTTGGATGGAGGGGTACGTCCAAAGGTGAATATACAAAAGAATCAATTACTGACGAAAAGCAAAATGACTCCACTATCGAGGGAGGGGTTATTACATAGGGAAGAGAAAACATGTTACTATATTTTGTGAAGAGTGGCTCGTGGATGTGGAACTAACCAACGACAAGAAAAAGCGATCGCAACAAAGTGCCGGTCACATGCCTCCACCAGAGAGAAAACTGGAAAATAAATATAATGAAAGGGATTTTGATGTATGCTATCTGTTATGTCTGGAAGGCTGTGATACTCTAATTATGCTCCTTTAAACTCATACTGGAGTGTAACGAAATGAGATGTATCCTTTCAAGCCAACCACGCCCTAAGTAGAATATGTGGGAGTGGCTCGCAAACACGTGTATCAAACCAAGATAATCTCACCCCATTCCTTTGTATGATTCTCTAACAGAAGCGAGGTTTATAGGCACACCAGCCACATGTGAAACACACTTTAGTTACATAATAAATTGCTGCAGACACACCGCTCAAAATCTCAACCTTCCTGTGAAAGCTGCTTCTTTGATACCTAAATTCGACACAATTTGACTCAATAAAAAAGAGTCCACTCACGGTACTGCCAGCCCATAGACCATGCAACACTCCTAAAAGCTGTTGGAATCAGACATTTCCGACATTACCGATGACGCGTCGTTCACTTAGGATCCATTTGTTCTTTTTTATCATTGTTTTATTTTTCTCGTTCTTCTTATTTAGTGATGTGTGTACAAAAGCTAAAGCAGTATGACAGCCATTTCCAGAAGAATCCCAGAACAGGGCTCATTCATATGGAGAAATAGTCCACACCAATCTATGGGGACCTGCACAAACAACTAGCATTGGTGGTAGCCTATACTACATCAGTTTCACAGATGACTATAGCTGGGAAACGCAAATCCATTTCCTCCGACTCAAGTCTGATGCACTTCAAGCATTAAAATACTATGTAGCAGAAATGATGCGACAACACCCAGAAGCAAAACTGCAGATATTGAGATCAGATAGAGGAGGAGAGTATTTGAACGAAGAATTTTATGACTACCTGAAGTCTAATGGTATCAAGCGACAGCTCACTGTCCATGATTCGCCCCAGCAAAATGGAGTAGCAGAGAGACTAAACCGTACTTTGGTCGAACATGCACGTGCAATGTTGCTTGGAAGAAACATGCCAAAGTTCTTATGGCCGGAAGCCATTAATTATGCGACTTGGCTGAAAAATGGCCTACCATCTCGTGCCATCCCAGGTGAAACACCTTATTCCCTAGTCTACAAAACAACACCCAATCTTTCACAAGCTCATGAATTTGGAGGAAAACTGTATGTCCACTCTACCACTAGAGGAAAACTAGCGGCACAAGCAGATGAAGCTATATTTGTTGGGATTGACACAGAGAGTAAAGGTTACCGTGTTTATTGGCCAGAAAAAAGACAAGTAAGCATTGAGCACAATGTAACATTCACACCCATTACTGCCACTGTATCAGTGGATGACACAGATATGGGGGAGTTGGAATCTGAACTCATACCGCAACCTGTCCCAGCCACATCACCGATACAAAACCTGCCACCTCCACCACCGGTAACACCACCTAGACCATTACAAGCAATGCCGCAACCAACTGCACCACGAATAACACGGGTCCGACCACCTGCAGGATATTACCGGAATCTGATCGAAGGAGAACATGCAGATGTAGCTACCATAGAAGATCAAGGTTTATCTGAATCTGAAATACACTGGGCATTAGCAGCTGTGGAACCAGAACCTACACTGAAGGAGGCACTTACTGGTCCAGATGCAGCAGAATGGCAGGAAGCAATCCATTATGAACTTGGGCAACTCGAGAAACTTGGAGCATGGAAGATAATAAAACCACCACCCCATGTCAACATAATTCCATGCCACTACATATTGGCAACCAAATGAGGACCTGATGGAGAAAAGCTAAAACTGCGTGCGTGACTTGTAGCTAATGGGCAGCGACAAAAGTATGGACTAGATTACTCAGCAACATTTGCTCCAACCACCAATATGACTACCATCCACACCGTGCTAACTATGGCAGCTCGTCAAGACTGGGAAATCCACCAAGTTGATATCAAGAGTGCCTATCTTAATGCAGAACTCCATGATGAAATCTACATGCAGGCACCACCAGGATATCTAAAACCAGAAGACCAAGGAAAAGTCCTAAAACTCCTCCGGAGCCTATATGGACTAAAGCAAGCAGGGTTTGAATGGGCAGAAGAACTGGAAAAGTATTTCTTAAACACTGGATTCACAAGATCGCAAGTTGACCAAGCCGTATATTTCAAGAGGAGGAGCGATGAACACATGGTCATCACAGTATCAGTAGACGACATGGCTATTACCTCGAAATACCTTCGACACATTATGGAATTCAAAGCACAACTACGAATGAGGTTTGACATTTCTGATCTGGGGGAGTTAAGTTGGTTATTAGGCCTCAAGGTTGAACGCGATCGCCAAAACCGATCTATAGCATTATCACAACAAGCGTATGTATGAACTGTTGTAGAATGCTTCCAGCTTCAAAATGCAAAGTCGGCACATATCCCTATGCACTCGGGAAGTGTTTTTTCAGTTGATCAATCTCCATCCTCTGCTGAACAAGCAGGAAACATGCAAGAAGTTCCCTACCAACAAGCAATAGGATCCCTAATGTATGCAGCCACAAGCACCTGACCTGACATAATGTTTCCTATTGCAATTCTGTCGCAATTTATGCGAAATCCTGGACATGCACATTGGGAGGCCATGAAGAATATCATCTGTTACCTTAAAGGTACAGCGGATTTCCGACTAACCTTAGGAACGAGTGACACTGGATTAGAGGCCTATGTTGATGCAGACTGGGCATCACAACCACATCGACATTCAATGTCAGGATACACAGTTTACCTCCATGGATCCCCGGTTGCATGGAGTGCACGAAAAAAATCAATCATTGCACTCTCCACTGCCGAAGCGGAATACATTGCACTTGTGGCAGTGGCTCAGGAAGTGCAGGCATTCTTAGAAGAGATATATGGACCAACACCGTCCCCAATTCCCATTTAATGCGATAATCAAGGTGCAATTACATTGGCGTCGAATAACAAGTTCCATGCACGAACGAAACACATCGACATCCGATATCATTTCATCCGACACCTAATCCGTAACAGAACTTTTGATCTCTTATACTGTCCTATGGAAAACAACATAGCGGACGTGTTTACTAGACCCTTACCTCAACCTCGACTCCAGAAGTTACGCGCAGCACTTCAGCTAAGTCCCGCGCGTGGGGGAGTGTTGGAATCAGACATTTCCAACATTACCGATGACGCGTCGTTCACTTAGGATCCATTTGTTCTTTTTTATCATTGTTTTATTTTTCTCGTTCTTCTTATTTATCGTTGTCTCCATTGCTGCACATTTCCTATTATAATATTCCACAGTCTCATAGTATAAAGAGCAGTAGATAATTTATCTCTCCTCAGTCGCATTACCAACGACTGAGGTGAGACATTTAGTTTTCTAACCTAGATACGCTGTACTAAATGCGTCTGTAGACTTTATTTAGGTATTAATGAATTCGGGTCGCATTACCAACGACTGAGACTTTATTTAGATTTCAAGAAAAGCAAGTGCCAACCGGTGTCTACAGCGCGGAGGCCTGGGGTCTGAGAGACAAGATCATATTGGCACTTGACACCACTCCAAGATCCGCCGAGAAGCATCAGTACCCTTGCAAAACGAACGTGGCATGTCACATTCCACGGTCATTTATTTCATAATCATAAATCCCTCAGTCCTGCCGTAATGCCCATGTCAACATATGAAACAGGGATTGTCAATCCCCACGAACGTGAATCAGGCATGTTGAGTTGCACAAACGGAATAACATATTGCAGCCAAAGTTTCCTACCAGTCTCTAGTGAGTGAATAACCTGTCTGATATTTCTTTCGCTAAAATTTCCTGTCTGAACACGTAAGGCATTTTGCATCAAACCGAGTCCAGTTTAAGCTTAATTTTCAAGCTACTATTGATGATGTAATAGGATCGGACCCTTAAGGATTAATTGCGATCAACACACTACATTGTCCCTCATCAACTGTTCTTTATGCAACAACTGGAAAACTTGAAAAGCCCGCTGCCCTCATCTAAGTGCCGTTCAGCGTCACGAAAACATCACACGCATTAACAATCAAGGTCAATCAGCTCCCTGGAAGCTATATGGCTGGTATAGAGGAGACATGGAGCTATCCACGACGTCCCTCATGATGGCTCCAGGTTGCGGCTGCGATTTGAAGCATTCAATTTATGGAGTAAGAGAAACAGACACTGGAGAAGAGTGACGGATATCATCTTTACTGCATGCCCTGACATTATGTGACTGATTCTATTCCACCCCCAAACTCAGCTCAATCTAACCTCTGTCTCGGGCTGACACAGTTATCGAAATGATACAATCTCATTTACTTCCTTGGAGTTGTTATTAAGTAGGACTGTGCACTGGGTCATGGCTAAAACTCCTATCATAGAATCATTAGATGTCTCTCTGCGTTTAACTCAGAAGAATATTGCAAACAGAGTTATTGATGTGTCTCAAGACTCGTCTCATTACCCTTATATTTATTCGTCTTTAAGAGTTGGAGTTTATTATCCATCTTGAGAGTGCAGGGAACTACAGAGAAAATACACAATCTTGTCTACAGCATATTAGTCTATTTTTCTAGTTCTCGTCATTCCTCGCACGCCACACGCCTCATGCATAATATATCTATATGGGCATCATGGAGAGACTGAAAAATTCTCTAATAACTATAGTTATGGAATAATGAAGAACTGTGACAAATTAACTGCCATCCAACGTAAAATCCTGACTTGAGTCTTTTGTTTTGCTAGTGGGGAAAATATAATCTCACCTCTCAAGTCTCTTGCTTCCACTTTGTAGACACTAGTTGGCACCCTGAACAATCAAAAGCGTGAGCGGTACATTGGGACTTTCATCTACCAACCGTGTTCCGGTTCGAATCTCATCCTGGTCGAAGTTTATCCACAACCAAGTCTGGGCTCGCTTGAATGGAGAACCAGTGGAAAACGGTACTTGAGTGTCTGCAAGGAGCGTGTCCGGCAACTTCCCCATCCGCGAACACTACACTAACAAGGTTTCTTTCGTACATCTTGGCTTCTACATTCATTCAGGATTCTTATGCACTCAAAGTGTCTTACGTCACCGACACATATGGTCACGCAACCTCGCTTGTGCTTCAGCCGATAAGGTCTGGGATGGGAACAACACGAGGGAATGGGATGGATAGAGTGATGAGGAAATAAAAATATAATGAAAGGGGTTTTGATGTAGGTTACCTGTCATATCTTGAAGACTGCGGTACTCAAATGAAGTTCTTGAGAATCTAAATGCTAACGAATCCCCGAATAGAATATGTGGGAGTGATTCTCCCCTATCAGGTATCAAACAAAGCCATTTATGAATGCCCTCCATCCAGCCTTCCTTTGGGCGCATTTCCCTGACCACACCAATAGATAGGTGAAAACAAGTGCCGATCTTCCTTACTTCCACCATTCATGGACATTTGCTTTCTGAGTTACCATCGCAGCATCACCATACACGCAGTGTGTAACAGCAACAACGTGTATTATGCGAGACTGCCTGCAGGCCAACCTCGTGTTCGAAGTTATTGTACTTTTGCTGACATCTAACGAATCTAGAATTGACTTCTCAAGCATTCTCTTCTGTGGACACTTAACGCCGATGAGGGGCTCGTCTGGCATAAAAGGTCACAGGCAGTTCTATCCACTTCTACAGCGCAAACCTCCACGCTATCGACTTCCCCCACCCAATATCTGTGAATGTGAGTACTAAATCTTCTTTGCTGTCCCTCTACTACAAACATAAGCCCCGAATCTCGAGTCACTGCAGTGGTGGCATCTACTGCCAGCACCTTGACCATTTGCATTCCATTATGCATTACTCCTTTTCAATATATCCCATACTGATATAGTCATCACTGCCACTTCTAGATGCCCAAAGACACCACCAAAGGTCACAGGCACTACAAGCGGGTTCAGCTACCGCCTCTGGAAAGTCTAAATGTTTTCAAAATTTCATCTCCAATGTTCAAGGCGAGTATGCTGAAGCGCCAACTGCCACCAATCATGGATCATCGTGGCGATCCACATCTCCCTCAGGCCCTAGAGCCATTGAGGAAAACACGACCATGGGGAGAGCCTTACAAGGTCCCCTTGCGTGCACATCATCATAGCCCTACGCTGGGTTCAGTGCTCGGCAAGAGCATAAACCCCTCTAGGGCATCATCCAATGGCAACCCAAGGGAAGTCATCATAGACTGCCCAGACAGCATGCCGTCAAATCCTGTCGTACCGCGTGACGAAGGCATTGGGCAGGCTAGGGATGGGACGGGTGGGAATGGAGAGGAGGTCCCGGAGTGGGGGACCTATAGATTCATGGACATCATCCGGTTCAATGACTTCGATGAGGAGGGAAGAAGGAGAGTCTGGATATACACTGACCAGACTTTCTCGACAGAAGATAAGGACTCAGCGAAGGGCTATATTTGTCCTTGCCAAGAGTGTTGCGCAGGAGATGTCCATACCTTCGAATATTAGGTTCCATTTGTATAGTTATTTTCTTGAAATGTTGAATCGATGATATTGTATTGCTTGCGTATGTCTGAAGGAGATCTTCCGGATCGAGCCCGAGATCGATGAGTAAACACTGCTCTATTTGGAACCTTGGAACCCCAACTGGACACGACCACTACAAGTGCTCAAATTTCAAGTTTGGAGGAACACAGACATCGATCATGGCTTGGGAAAAATTGTTAATAATCTCAAATGGATCTTGGGATGCTGGCATCTGGTGCAGGATGATTTTATGGAATGCAGGTTTTCAATGCAGGCCAATATATACTTTCAATGTTCGTACGCAGTATATATTGGGTGCTGTAGCAAAGTTACTAAAGATGAGTGATATTTCTTTTATATAGATCGCCTTCTTTGGCCTCCTGAAGTTGGTGAACTTTTATATATTAGATGCCATGTAGGTACTTTCTACCTAGTTACTAGTTGTCCGGAGAATTTTCTGAGTGCGAGTTGCCTGCTAGGGAAACCCTTCTGCCCGTGCAGGATTCCTATCCGGTCCTTATTCCACTACATCATTCTTTTATTCATTAGTACCGCAGCCTGGACCCAGCCTACAGCACGTAAATACTCTATCCAGGTGGTTCGTTGGAGCTCCCGAAACCTCTTTCCAAGCCTCGCGGCGCTGGGAGGAGCTAGTGAGACAAACAACATAAACACTTGGCAAGTTGTCTTCCCAGCTCACAAACTCAGTTGAAGAAGGTGACTGCAAGATGGGACCAAGCTTTCTTATTTTTCCAAGAAGGGGAATTTGCTCCCAGACACCTCATCATTTTTTGGTCAGGTAGTGTAAATTTTGTGAGATTCCTCATGACCACTCAAACCTATTCCCTTACTCTCTTGTATGATTTAGAGATGCTGCATTATGTCTTGAGATTTCTACAGCTCATCTAGACACAACATGTTATTCATAACATGCACAACAAAGGCCTCTCATACGCTGCGATCACGACGGGCTTCAACAGAGATGCCCCAAACCCAGCCTCCCCTCTAAACCAACTCACCCTACATCGCTAACATCACCTGACTCAATGGCCTCAATGCAAGAGAAAAGAACTAAACCAGCCCACTCCTTATCAGCTTCAAAACCAAAATCCATGGCAACTACAGCTAGGGAACGGCACGGGTCACCCACGGGTCAAATGTGGGTGACCCGCACCCGACCCATGGGAAACCCGAACCCGTCAACCCATGGGTTTTTTCCCATGGGTCGACGGGTGTCGGGTGCGCGCCGCACCCGCACGCGCTGACGCGAACGCGCCGTACGCACACGCGACGTGCGACACGAACGCGCCGTACGCGCACGCGACGTACGACATGAACGCGCCGTTCGCGCACGCGACGTACGACACGAACGCGTACGGCGCGTTGGTATTGGCGTGTGCGCGGACGGCGCGTTGGCATCGGCGCGTTGGTATCGGCGTGTTGGTGTCGGCGCGTTGGTATCGGCGCGTTGGTGTCGGCGCGTGGGGGTACGGCGCGTTCGTGTCGGCGCGGTCGTGTCGTACGCGTACATAGTTGAGGGGGCGGGTTGGGCCGGGTCACGGGTGCTCTCGGCTTGACCCGCACCCAAACCCAGGGGCACCCGACCCGGTGACCCGTGCGGGTTAGCCTAACCCGTGCTATTCCCTAACTACAGCATTGAAAGTGGACTTCTCATAAAAGGAATCATCTGCAATGTGAGCATTTACATTCCCAGGGCCCCTCAATGCTTCTGATGTCAAGACTGGGGACCACAATGTGACTGATGCACAGGGCCTCACTGTTGGGGAATAGGGAATTCTCCTGTAGGTTTTAAAAGGACCACTGAACTGGATTAGCACACAAGAATCCAGACCAGTCTTATTCAGAAAATCACCCATCAAATCAGTCTTGTGTTATGGACTGTGCTTCAGATTGATCTAATCAACAACCATCGCTATTCCCAGGGGATTTTCCAGCTGCAACCACTTGTGAATAGTCCCTTGACCACTTTTCCATGATTCCATCTCGACAACCCGAAGTTCCACAATCCTGAATTTCTGTAAGATTCCATAGCCATGGTTCTGCACCTGTGGCAAGCATCTCAAAGGATCATCACATACCTAGCTCCCTTGTTCTTTGTTTTCTATGCTGCCTCTTCCCCCATTGTCTTCAGATCAGACAGTAGAAAATACAAGGAGTAGTTACATGTATATAATCCCCAGTCGACTGGACTATTCGCTGGTACAAATATCAACTTAATTTGCATCCTAAGTGTTGAATATAAATGGTATATTTTGGGTCAATTCTACATTACTTATTCTATGGCATACATACAGTAGGAGACAAAACCGTTCAAGTGTTTTGAACATTTGTGTTGTACTGTAAATAACGGGAGTATTACAGAATCAAAAAATATAATGTAATTAGTGGAGATAGCCCTGCTTCTGAACTTTTGGTCACAATCAAGATGATTACATAACTCTCATAACTCTCAATATTCATTGAGATATTAATTATTTTAAAAAAATGAAGTATTTGAACGGTTTTGTCCTTCACAGTTATTAATGCAATAAATTGTATATACAGGGCTGGAAATCACATGACAAGTCGCATGACATTGTGTGAACCTTTTTATAGTTTGTTTCTGTCCAAACACAGCCAAACATCCCTTGTTCAGAACATAAAGCCTCTCTCTGCTGCTAAAGTTGACTCTATCATCCAATTGTTCAAAACTGGTCATTCTAGCCACTACATCTCCTCTTACCTTGGTGTCTCTGTTGGCTCTATCTTTACCAGTCACAGGAAACACTGTCCTGATATACCCAAGGCCACTGGTGGTCACCCATCTAAGATATCCCCCTCCAACATCCACCATATCATATCACTCATGCAAAGAGGAAAGATTAAGAATACAACCCAGGGTACCCAGGTGCTCAAAAACATTCTCAATGAACCAGTGACATCTAAGACTGTAAGGAGGAACCTGAAGAAGGCTGGGATGAAGGCAGTTGTAAAGAGAAAGAAGCCACTTCTTAGTGTAAGTGTTGGGGAATGGGAGATTCTCTAACAGATAGGAAGGGTCATCAGATCAGGGATCAGCTTAAAGGAATCCAAACCTCTCTCACTCAGACAATAACTCAACAAATCAGTCTTGATTGACTACCAAAAAAATATAATAAATTTGGCTGGCCATTTAAGAGTGAATTACTCAAGGTAATTAACTCTTAAACTATCAAGCTCTTCAAAGCCTAAAGAAATACTTCAAAAACACTTATATATTTCGCTTATTTCTATTTGGACCCACAAGGACCCACAGCCAGGCGCCAAACACTTATACACAGAAAATGGTGCCAAACTGCTGGCTCAAGCTCTCAAGACTCAATTATACAACAAATTCCTGGGCTTAGGTAATAGCTATTACACTTTAGGTCAGCCCAGAAGCTTGGCTTACTTACTATTAATATTTCATGACTTGACCAGTTATGAGACTACTAGCCTTGGGAGCATGACTCATTAATGACTATAGGGTGACTCATTTGTGACTACAGGGTGACTCGTAACTGCCACAGGCTTCCAGGACCTTCCATTCCTTTCCACACCCTTCCACTAATTTCAGGAAGGTCTTGCCTTATCGGGGAGTTACATAATCAGCTTAGAATTAGTATATATAGAGGCTAGTTCTGTAGAGTAAAGTAACTTAACAATCTATTTTACTATCACCCATAGTCCATCGGATTATCTTGTGCATCAAGCACCCTTAGGTATGTTGATCCGAAGGTCAGTACCACATACTCTGGTACGTTGGTCTGAAGGCCAGTGCCACCTTCTCATAGGTATGTTGATCCGAAGGTCAGTGCTTGATAAAGGGTTCTCGGTTAAAACATAAAAGGTACGCAAAAACATAGTAAAAGAACTAAATCAGATTTATAGAACATCTGTGGAAATAATCCTAGGCAAGGGTAGACTAATAGTTCACGCACACAAACTATTATTCCTACACATAATTGAAAATGCACCTGCCAAGGCCCCCTCTAAACAATTCTTTTTGGACATCAACCTGGACAGGCTTCCACTTGCTTATGTCTTGTCGGAGAACTTGATTAGGCTTTCTTCACACCCAAGTTTTGTCACAGTTCTTGGGTTACTTCATTTACAGTTCCAAAACAGTAAGGCATAGGAAGGCAAGGAGGGAGCTTGCAGAAGCCCATCTGGAGTAGACTTTAGAGGACTGGAAGTGTGTTATCTAGTCAGATGAGACCAAAATCAATTGATTAGGGTCAGATGGAAGGAGATGGGTGTACAAAAAGGCTGGAGAGCCTTTGAATGATAGGCTAGTTGAGGAAACACTGAAGTTTGGTGGAGGTTCTATGATAGTATGGGGTTATATGTTATGGGAAGGACCTGGCTATGCTGCCAAAATTGATGGAAGGAAGGATGGAGAGTTGTACAGGCAGATTTTGGATGATGAGCTTTAGGCTAGCCTGGTGTTATAGCCCATACCTTCAACAACCCACACTAACCCCCACAACCACCCCTCCTTATTCCGAGACCTTTCCGACCGAAAGGACGAAGGATTGTTTTCCGTAATCTCCGTCCCCGACAAACCCGACCGGGAATCCACTTCCACGTCCATTCCCGTCACGACCGAAAACACCATCTCCGAGTCCGTCTCCGACTGAGACTCAATACTTTGATAACCGACGTGCAGGACTATCGCGTACCTCACTCCCTTGTTCTCTCTTTTATATTGACCCCCTTGTACTTCCTTTTCCCTTGTTTTATGACCGGCAAAGATAGTACAAAGATAGTCACATGTATATAGTCTCCCAGTCGACTAGACTGTTCGCCAGTACGAATATCATCTTAGTCCACCTAGTTCCCGACTCACTCCGGTGAACTTCCATCTCCTCCCCGAAATTAGGGACAGACGATCGAGGAGGGTGCAACACATAAGTTGAAGCCAAGTCCCTTCGTCCTCGAACACCTCAGCGACCGGATTGAACCATTCCGCGACCTACCCTGAATTCCCGGCGCTTCCGTTCCCCATCTGTAGTCCGTCCGATCCCACTGTCGGTCTTTCGGCCCCGTTGCGGACCTCCGCGCTACCTCGGAAAACCCCTTCGGAAGTACTAGCTAAGCGCCTGACACGCGGACTTAACACCTGGAGTATTATGGTAAAGATTCTACTGACATTATTTTTCAACAGGATAATAACCCCAAGCACACATGCAAGAAGGCCACTGAGTGGTTTTCTGACCATGGCTATGAGGTCATGAAGTGGCCAGCTTAGTCCCCTGACCTAAACCCCATTAAACACCTCTGGACTATTGTCAAAAAGTGCCTTTCTGACTATAAACACCCCCCTAGTGGAGTGCATGAGCTATAGGAGAGGATTGGAGTGGAATGGGAGAAGATAGAGCCAGAGGTGTGTCAGAAGTTGATTGAGAGCATGCCTAGAAGGGTGCAGGCAGTGATGAGAGCAAATGGGGGCTTTACCAATTACTGATATATACCATTTCTTGTTTAAAAAATGTGAGGGACAAAACCATTCAAATGCTTCATTTTTTTAAATAATTAATATCTCAATGAATATTGAGATTTACATAATCATCTTGATTGTGACCACAAGTTCAGAAGCAGGTCATCTCCACTAATTACGTCATATTTTTGATTATGTAATCCTCCCATTGTTTACAGTACAACACAAATGTTCAAAACACTTGAATGGTTTTGTCCCCTACTGTATGTAGATACTTGCATTGCTAGGAGACATAGTAGGGCTGGGAATAGGTGCCCAGGGTACACATAGGAGTGGGGGGGTGCTAGTTGGTTCTCCTCAGTATCTGTCTACACTGAGGAGGTAAGAGTGCTGCCCTATTATACTATACTAGACAAACTGATTAGCTCGTAGTCTAACTTTGTCTAGGTAATGCATATCTCAGTATCTGTCTACACTGAGTCTAACTTTGTCTAGTTGCATAACTTACATTTGTGCCAAGTTGTCCATAATACTAACAGGTTATAGCCCCTGCAAGCAAAACAAACCCCTCAGCATCTCTTACCAAGGGCTACCAGGTCATCAAGCTAGCAGCTGATGGTTCTAACTGGAGTATATGGAAGAGGCAGACACTCACCACACTATCAGCATACAAGGGAGTCAAGTGACACCTAGATGGCCTCACAAGACTCCCACCTGCAACTTCACAATATCTAGATGGGTATACACTTAGCCAGGAAGAGGAAGAAGCCCTGGAGGAAACTGAATGCCGACAGGATGAGTATAAGCAGAGGGAGAATATCATCAAAGCACAGATACTCACCAGTATCCCTGAAAGCATTGTGCTAGAGATCCAGGACAAGGATAAAGTGTTCATCATGTGGAGCAAGCTATGTGTGAAGTATGAGGATAAGGCCCTGGTAGTCCATGTTGATTTGAGGTGCAGGATATACATACTGAAATGTGAAGAAGAAGCAAATATAAGGACTCACATTGAATCCCTGAAGTCAATGCATGAGCAGTTGAATGGTATGGGAGATAAAATTGAGGACCAAGACTTCATTACTGTGGTCCTTGCATCACTCTCAAAAACCTACTACCCACTCATAAATGTGTTGTCTTTGCAGAACAGGATGGCTCCAGATACTGTCACCCCTCAAGTAGTTGTTGAGATGATCCTAGATGAGTTTGATTAGTTGCAGATTGAAGAGGACCACTTGAAGGGCAACAAAATAGCTATGACAGCCAAGGGGAAGGGTCAGGGGAAAAAGAAACCTACAGCTTTCTTCTGGGAACTTGACGGGATCTGGAAAGTCAGGTGCTGAATGCTGGACATGTGGGCAAAGGGGCACCTGAAGTATAACTGTTCCAAGAAGAAAGGAAAGAAGAAGAAGGGCACAAAGGCTAAGGATGACAATAGCTCAAATACTGCAGTGAAAACTCATGATGATCATACATTTGTCACAAGCCCACATGCAGTTGCCACCCCAGATCTTCCTCTCGAGCCTCAGGGGACCAGTACTGAAATATATGACTCAGGAGCCTCAAGGCATATGTCACCAGAGATCCAGAGGTTCAGCAACTTCAGAACAATTAAGCCAAAACTGGTAAAGGCTACAGATAAAGCCACATTTATGGCTACTGGAGTAGGAAATATACAGGTGGACATACTGTACCTAATGGAGACTCCATAATAGCTGTCATGCTGAAGGATGCTATCAAGTACATGTACTGAGGTTCTGATAATTCGGCAGTACCGACCAAGCAGTCAGTCTAAGTCCACGCACAAGCATCCAAGCCACATGAAAGTCACTTGGTCTGCCAGTCTTGGCTCGGCATATCCACCATCCACATTCCTTGTCCCTACCTCCCATCCACCTTGCCTCATTCACCATCCATTAATCCTACCCCATCTGCTCCTACTCCTCAACCCATCTTACCTCAGGACATCTGACCATTGTTTTATAGCCAGGCACTCCCTATTGTCCTATCCTTGGCTATATTCCTATTATTCTATTGTTTATTGTTCTATCCCTGTTTATATCTATTTTTGCTCATTGTGGACAATACCCCCATATGTCTGCATACATTATTGTCCCACATTCCTTATTCCACATGGCTTCTTAACCTATATAAGTAGGACATGCATGTACATACTTCCTCATTCTGGGTATCGACTAGGCTTAGGCCCCTTACCTTTCCTTTCCCCTGTAAAGTCCTCTACTCAGGCTGGCACCTTTAGCACTCTTTGAGTATCCCTTCTGTTTCAAATTGGTGGCACACATGGAAAGTAGGACATAACACACAAGTGCATTGAAGCCAAAGCTACTACTTTTGGCCAGCAGGACTGGGCTACTCCCTGCCCACATCTTCAGCATTTCCAAAGCTTGACAGATGCCCTATACTGTCCAGACCTTGCTTTTACTCTAGTCTCACTTGTAAGATGTAATGCCACTGGTTACACTGTACAGTTCAAGGACCATGCATGTGTCATCAAAGACAAATCAGGTCATCAAATTGGCCAAGTACCCCTCATCAATGGTTTATACCAGGTAGATAGAGGGATAGACTCAACAGTGGTATAAAAATATCTACCTTAGATAAAGTCCACCATAAAATAGGACATATCTCACACCAGGTGGCAAAGTGTCTAGTAGAACAGAAGATTGTGTTAGGCATTGAGCTGGACAAACAATCTTCACCAACATTCTGCCAGACTTGTGCCAAGGCAAAGCCAACCAGGAAGCTTGTACCAAAAGAAAAGGTCAGACACCCAGCAACGCAGATTGGTGATAAGATACACTCTGATGTATGGGGACCAACTACTCCTTCAAGCTATAACTCGAAGAATTACAACCTTTATGGATGATCACACTCAGTGGTCAATGATTGAGTGTATCAACAAGAAAAGCAAAGTACTCACAAAGTATAAGGAGTACAAAGCATGGCTTGAGACTGTCATGACCATGATACCATGCTCTGATTTACTCAATAGTACCAACCAACTAACCCTTACCCATATCATCCCTCACCAGTGCATGGTCTCAGCTTGGTATACTCGGTTCATCATTTGGTTCATTATCCATACCCCACCCTCCTATTCTTTATTATTCTTCTACTCCCTGTCCTTCCCCTTGCCCATTTACCCTTGGGACATTCACTATTTGTTATCACTCAGTCGTGGTCCTATTGTTTTATATTCAGCCACCCTCTATTGTTCTATTTTTTCTCACAATCTTACTTGTTTATTATCAGTCATATTTCATTGTCTTACTCTTGTATTGTTCTATTCTAGATTGCTGTGGACAATACCTCCACATGGTCTCCATACCTTATTCTTTTCTCCATGTCTTATGCCACCCTTTTTCCACATTCCACCTCTTAGCCTATATAAGTAGTGAATGCATGTACATAGTTCCTCAGTCTGAGTATCAACTAGGTTTACACCTTCCTGCTCTCCTCCCTCCATTCAGAAGTCCCTACTTGGGCCAATACCCTCGGCATCCTCTCGAGCATCTCTTCTGTTACAAGTTAGTGGCATACACAGGAGGCAGGGTGCAACACATGAGTATGTTGAAGCCAAGCCACCCCAACTGGCCTGCAGGACTTGGCTGGTTCCCAACTGTACCTTCGGTGTTACCGAGGCCTGACAGAGACTCAGCATGGCCATAGGATTAAAATTCTACAATCTGACCATGGAGGTGAATACCTATCAGATGAGTTTACTAATCATTTCAAAAGCAGAGGAACAGTGATAAATCTCACCATTCATGATATGTCTGAGGAGAATGGTGTTGCAGAACATCTTAACCAGACTTTGTTAGAACATGCATGGGCACTTTTGATCTCATCAAACTTATCAAAGAATTTATAGCCAGAAGCCATTCACCATGTTGTTTGGTTGAAGAATAGAACCTCTACAAGAGTGTTAGATGGCAAGAAGCTATATGAAATGCTCTTTGGAACAAAACCGAACCTGTGAGGGCTACCTAAATGGGGTATACATGTTTTTGTGATAAAGCATGCCTCAAGTAAGCTGGATGTAAAGAGTGAGGAAGTGAGATGGGTCAGATACAGGGTACCAGCCAAGGTCACTGCATATATCACCTTAGTACCTGGTGCATCAGTGTCAAATGGAACATCACATTCGATGGCGAGGTACATTTGCTACCGGTTATCGTAGACGTTGGGCTGATTGTGGGGGAGAGATCTGATAGTCAGCCCAAAACTATTGACAACCAGATGGATCCAATTGATGCACCTAAAATTGAGACACTGCAAACTCCAACTATCCCAGATGGCACTGACCTATGAATAATGCTATCGGAACTGGTCAAAGGGCTCGAGTACCCAATTGAATGAATGATGCTCAGACAAAGCCAATGCCTGAACCCTGCAGCAGAAGTCCAAGTAGAACCAGGCTTAAGACAGAGTGATCACCTCAAAGGCCAGCAGGTGGCTAGCATAGTTGAAGTTGCCAATGATGATGACTGTATGATGGAATTTGCCATGCTGAGCACCACTATGTTGCCACAAGACCCAACAGGAGTTGAGGAAGTACACAGGCAGGACAATTGGCCTGAATTATAACAATCAATAAGCCATGAGCTCAAGCAACATGAGCAAACAGGCACCTGGGATCTCATTGACTCTCCAGCAGGAGCAAACATCGTAGGAAGTCAGATAGTGCTGTGTTATAAACTTATAAACTAGACAAAGATGGTAAAGTCCAGGAGCACAAATTGAGGTTAGTGGCACAAGGTTTCTCCCAGATTGAGGGCATTTAATACAAGGAAACATTCTCACCTATGGCAAAGCTAACAGCCATTAGAATTATAGTCGCACTAGCAGTCTGGAATGACTGGGAGGTTGAGCAAATATTATTGGAGCATACTTGAATGCAAAGCTCAAGGAGGAGATTTACATATGCCAACCGAAGGGCTTTGAAATACCAGGCAGGGAGTATGTGGTTTTCCATCTAAAAAGGGAGATTTATAGGTTAAAACAGTCAGGTTGCAAATGGTACAATGATTTGAAGAACACCATCCATGGGTTTCACAAGATGCCTAGTCAAACATGTGGTGTTCTACCAATATGACCAGGATGCCACCATACTTGAGGTTGATATAGACGACATTACCATTGTTGCTTGAAACGTGGCATCGGCAGGTTCAAAAAGCAGTTGAGCATGCACTATAAAATCAAGGACCTAGGCAATCTGAACTGTTTATTAGGTCTTGAAGCAGCCAGGGATCAAAACTGAAGAACTATTACCTTTAGTCAGAGTGTGTATATCCAGAAGATTGTGGAATGCTTTAACCTACAGGATGCTCGACCGCTTGCAATCCCTATGAATCCCAGTGATATCTTATCTGTCAAAGACTGTCCTAGCACCCCTCAAGAAATAGAGAAGATGAAGCATATACCATATAAGGAGGCTATTGGCTCACTGATATATGTGGCCATAGGCTCCAGGCCAGACATTGCATATGCAGTGTCATATCTATCTCGCTTTATGCAGAACCCCAGACACATCCATTGGGAAGCTATACAATGGGTTATAAGATATCTGAAGGGCACAAAAGAAGCTAAGCTTACGATAGGAACAGATAGGATGTTTGAGTGGGCACTTGAAGATAGGTGGGACTGGTATAGGTTGGAAGGTTTTAGCGATGCTGATGGAAGTTCACAGGAGCACCGACATGCGATATCCAGCTATATTTTTACCATAGATGGGGGAGCTGTAAGTTGGAATTCGAGAAAGCAATCCCTTGTCTCTTTATTAACAACTGAATCTGAGTACATTGCCATCATGCATGCAAGCAAGGAAGCCCTGTGGATCAGAGCTTTTATCAGCAATATATTCTACCCCCTCACACAGCCCATCTTACTCTATTGTGACAATACTTCAGCCATTGCCATAGAATGACAAATACCATGCTTGTACAAAACACATTGACATCTGCTATCACTTCATCTGGGAGGCCATCAGCTGTGGGCATATTGATCTTTTTTACTACCCTACTCAAGACATGGTGGCAGACATTTTCATAAAGGTACTCCCAAGGCCCACATTCAAGCGACTCAGAACATTGCTTGGTGTAATGTTGAATTGAAGGGGAGTGTTGAATATGAATGGTATATTTTGGGTCAATTCTACATTACTCATTCTATGGCATATATATGTAGATACTTGCATTGCTAGGAGACACAGTGGGGCTGGGCATAAGTGCCCAGGGTATACATAGAGTGAGGTGGTGCTAGTTGGTTCTCTTCAGTATCTGTCTACACTGTAGAGGTAAGAGTGCTGCCCTATTATACTATACTAGACAAACTGAGTAGCTTGTAGTCTAACTTTGTCTAGGTAATGTATATCTTAGTGTCTGTCTACACTGAGGAGTCTAACTTTGTCTAGTTGCATAACTTATATTTGTGCCATAATACTAACACTAAGTTCTAACTCAGTTCCAGCCCTTTTCCAACTTAGCCTCTCGCACATTTCTGACTTGACGAAATTAGGGGCAGACAATTGAGGAGGGCACAACACATAAGTTGAAGCCAGGTACCTCTGACTTCGAACACCTGAATGACTAGTTATACCAACTTAATACCGTGACCAACCTCTACCCTAAGTCCCCAGTACTTCTCATCTACTTTCTGTCCTTGACCTCATGATCTTTGATACCCTACATCCTTGGAATTTTGACCCCCCTCATAGAACCCTTAGGAAATCTACAGAATCCTTCTGGTAGTGTTATATTAAGCACCTGACTATCAGACACCAAGAATGCTGATGATGTGTGGGCTGAGCACTATTATAATAATGCTGACTTCACAATGCTGGTGGGAATCGGCCAAGTCCTGTAGACCAATTGGAGTGGCTTGGCTTCAACATACTTATGCATTTCACCCTACTTTCCATGCGTGCCACTAATTTGGAACAGAAGGGAAACTTGGAAGAGTACTGAGAGTGTCAGCCCAAGTAAGGGACTTCAGATAGGAGAAAGGAAGGCAATAAGGAATAAGCCAAGTCGATACTCAGAATGAGGAACTATTTACATATATGTGCTACTTATATAGGTTAAGAAGCGAGATGTGGAATAAGGGTGGCATAAGACATGGAGAACAATAAGGTATGTAGAGCATGTAGAAGTTTTGTCCACAATAATTGTTAAATCCATGTGTTGGCACTTAGCTAGAGGCTTCTAGAAGGATTTCTGGAGGTTCCAAATGATTTCTGAGGGGGAGTTCATATTCCAGAGGCAGAGGGACTAAGGTTGTGGGTTTACGATTGGAATCAGAAAGGGGCAGAAAGATGGGAAGCGCTAGGGGGTCTAAGACTGTTTACAGTATAGGGTGGTTCAAGTGGTTCAAGGTCGCAGGAACTTGGCTTCAACTTATGTGTTACACCCTCCTCGATTGTCTGTCCCTAATTTCGGAAAGTTGGAAAGTTTACCGGAACTGAATCGGAAACTACGACACAGAATTAAGTTGATATTTGTACTGGCGAATAGTCCAGTTGACTGATGACTTATATACATGTATTTAGTCTTTGTACTAACTTTTGCCAAGTAAAGACAAGGGGGGGAAGAGAGTACAAGGGGCAATACAGAACAAAGAATAAGGGAGTGAGGTACGCGATGATCCTGCGCATTATTTATCAAAGGAGTGGAACCTTGGCTTTGGAATTCGGAGGTTTGGGAATGCAGAACCTTGGGTTGATACAATGGAATTCAGAAAGCAGTTGTTCAGGCTTTGGGTGGTCAGAAAGGTCCTGGAAATGGTGTGGGTGGTTGTGGGGATTAATGTGGGTTTATTGGCAGCATAGGCCATAACAATGATCAAGAATAGAATAAAGGAATGTAAACAAGAATAGAACAATGAAGATAAGATAATAGGAATGTGGCCAAGAATAAGATAATAGAAAATGACCAAATATAAAACAATAGGGTCATGGCCGAGGATAAAACAATAGTAAAATATCCTGAAGTGAAGCAGGCTGAGTGTTATGGACCATGCAGCCAAACAAACCCACATTAAACCCCACAACCACCCGCACCATTTCTGGGACCTTTCCGATCGACCAAAGCCCGAACAACCGATTTCCGAATGTCCGAAATACATTCCGAGGTCCCGCAATTCTGACCCTCCGTAAGACCGCGAATCCGACCCTCCGAAGACTCCGAAAATCAAGGTTCCATTACGATTGATAACCGACGCGCAGGACTACCGCGTACCTCACTCCCTTGTTCTCCCTTATATTGACCCCTTGTACTCCCTCTTCCCCTTGTTTTATGACCGTCAAAGATAGTACAAGGATAGTTACTTGTATATAGTCTTCCAGTCGACTAGACTGTTCACTAGTACGAATATCGATTTAGTCTCCCACCAGTTTCCGATTCATTTCCGGTAAACTCCGCCTCCTTTTCCGAAATTAGGGACAGACGATCGAGGAGGGCGCAACACATAAGTTGAAGCCAAGTCCCTTCGACCTTGAACACCTCAGTGACCGGATTGAACTATTCCGTGACCTACCCTAAGTTCCCGGCGCCTCCGTCCCCGTCCGTAGTCCGTCCGACTTCCGTCTCGGTCCTCGGCCCCGTTACGGACCTTCGCGCTAACCCGGATAACCCCTTCGGAAGTACTAGCTAAGCGCCTGGCACACGGACTTAACACTGAGAGATATAGAATAAGTGGGGTGGGATTAATGGATAATAAATGAAGGAGGAGTGGATGTGGGATAGGAATGGGGAATGTGGATGATGAATGTGCTGAGCCAAGACTGATGTACCAAGTGGCTTAGATGTGGCTTGGTCACTTGTATGTGAAATTAGGCTAATTGTTCAGTCAGCACTGCCAAGTTACCTGATACTCGGTACGTATACTTGACACTGACATGTGGATTTAACATCTTGAATTGACTACCAAAAAAAATTTAACAACTTTTGGCTGGCCATTTACATAAGAGTGAATTATTTATGGTAATTAACTCTTAAATTACAAACTCTCAAGTCCAAGGAAAAACCCTCAAAAACATGTATTATTGCCTACCTCTATTTGGACCTAAGGTAGCAGACAAACAGTTTCCGCTAAGGTCATGTAATGTGACAGTCATGGTCACAGGTGCAAAAATTTTCATTGTTGAAAAATAAATTGTATTCTGCTACAGAGGATGGCAAATTTTTTTGGCAATAATGATTGAGCTACACTATATAATATCAGCTGCCTTGTCTAACTCAGCTAAAATAGTATCTGGCATGTTGCCAGATCTTTATGCAAAATGATGGATATGACACTTGAGTTATGTGACCTTAGCAGAATATGTCCTCTACCTTATCTGTGGGAATGTCCTTCTATATATGGAATATTTCCTTATATATGTGATTATGTCAGCGCGAAAATTTGTGACCAAAATTTTTTTGACAGTG
>QLPI01002634.1:0-15290 GCA_003314275.1 Chroogomphus rutilus | reverse complement strand
CAAAGGCACTTGTTGCTCTGTGTGTCAGTTATCAGTCTTATTAGACCTTCCCTGCCATCAGACTCATGGGTCGAGGCATGAATGTGGTTATTGTACTGGAATTTGGCTAGGGGTAGGAGGTCATCCCAGTCGTCTTGCCTCTCGTTGATGAAGAGGCGCAAGTACTGTTCCAGTTCTTGGTTCACTCGTTTGGTCTGACTATCCGTCTACGGGTGGTAGGCCGTAGAGGCCACCAAGTGAATGCCTAGCAAGCGGTAGAGCTCCTGCATGAACTCGCGGATGAACTGCACTCCTCGGTCGGACACCACCACCCTCGGCAACCCGTGCAGCTTCCAAACGTGGTGTAGGAAGAGTCGTGCTGCTCCGGCTGCCGTTACTGTCGTGTGGGTCGGTATGAAGTGTGCCCATTTCGATACCGAGTCTAACACGTTCATCATGGCGTCATACCCGTGCACGTCGGGGAGCTCCACTACAAAGTCTACACTTATAGTATCCCACCGTGTCTCGGGGATCGGGAGCGGGTGGAGTTCCCCAACCGGTCATTGCCTCTGGACCTTCGTTTGTAGGCACAGGTTGCACGTCTTGGTGTACTCGCCGATGTATCGAGACATGTGAGGCCACCAGTAGTTTCGGGAGACAAGTTAGAGGGTCTTCCAGTGACCGGGATGCCCGGCAACCCTTGAGTCGTGGTGATGGGCTACTATCCATTGCCGGAGACCTCCCACCTCTGGAACGTATGCCTTCCCTCGGAAGGTCAACAACCCATCGGCCTCCGCCCATTCGGCCAAAACCAACGACCTCCCTCCTGCTTCCCACAGTTTCCTCACCGCCTCCGCTACTTCGTCCTCTAGTGTCCCTCCAGTCAGCACCCTCTTCAGTTCTCGGGCGATCCCTTGCTCTTCCCCCTCCAGTGCCACTCCTTCTAGGGCCCATATCGCAAACAGCTCCGGTCAGAGCAAGACTAGGTCTCTATTGTCGCCCGTGCCCGATCTATGGTCTGATCGACGCAAAAGCACGTTGGACTTCCCCATCGCTACTCCCAGTCTGTGTCGCAGGTCGAAGTTGAAACGTGAGAGGTAGAGGGACCAGCGGGCTTGTCGCTGGTTCAACTTCTTCGAGGATCGGAAGTATTCTAGGTTCTTGTGGTCGGTCCAGATCTCGATGCGGTGTTCAGCGCCCTCCAGGAAGTGTCTCCACTCCTCCAATGCCCGGATGATAGCGAGCATCTCCTTATCGTGGATCTCGTAGTTCCTCTCCACTGGGGAGAGGCTCTTCGAGTAAAAGGTGATCGGGTGCCACTTGCCATCCTCGCACGACTGCTGCGAAAGGACTGCCCCCGTGGCTACGTCAGAGCTGTCCGCTTCTACTCGGTAAGGGTGGGTATCGTCGGCAAACCCGAGGATGGGCGCCATCGTGAACTTCATCTTGAGCCCTTCAAAGGCCGCCTGTTCCTCGTCTCCCCACCTCCACTTGGCATCCTTCTTCACAAGTTCGAACAACGGCCTGGCGTGGTGCGAGAACCTCTCGATGAACCTCCGAAAGAAATTGGTGAAGCCCAGGAAGGCCTGTACCTCTTTCCGGTTCGAAGGAGTCGGCCAACCCGTGACTCCTTCCACCTTGACCAGGTCCATTTCCACCTTGCCATGAGATATAATGAGGCCCAAGTACTCGATCCTGGTCTGTTCAAACTCACACTTCTCCTGCTGAAGGTAGAGTTTGTGGGCCCTTAGTCATTCAAGAACCTCCCAAATGACTCATCGATGCTCTTCGAGAGTCTCGGTGAAGATGAGGATGTCATCCAGGTATACACACATGTGTCCCTCCATTATGAGGTCCTGGAAGATGTCGTTCATCATGGTCTGGAATGTTGCAGGGCTATTAGTGAGGCTGAAGAATATGACAAGGGGCTCGAACAGTCCCCGGTTCGTGCAGAATGCCGCCTTCCACTCGTCTCCCTCCTTAATCCATACATTATTAAACCCCCATCGCATATCCAACTTGGTAAAGTACTTGGCTCCTCGAAGTTGCACAATGAGCTCTGAGATGATGGGAAGGGGGTACCAGTTCTTCACCGTCATCGCATTGAGTACCCGATAATCCTGGACCAGTCGGAGGGAGCCATCTTTTTTCTTGATGAGGAACATGGGGCTTCCCATAGGGGATTTCAAGGGGCAGATGCATCCCGTGCGCAGGTTCTCCTGTAAGAACTCGTCCAGTTCTCGCTGTTCTCTCGGAGAGAGAGGGTACACTTTACAGGCCAAGAGTTTCGCTCCAGGCTCCAATTCGATCGTGTGGTCCCACGTCCTCTGCTTGGGGAGAGAATTAAAGGACTCCTTGTTATAGCCCATGCTGCCAAGCAAAACCACATTAAGCACCACAACCACCCGCACCTTTTCCGGGACCCTTCTGATCGACCAAAGCTTGAACAACCGATTTCCAGATGTCCGACATACATTCCGAGGTTCCGCGATTCCGACCCTCCGAAGACTCCAAAATCAAGGTTCTGTTACTTTGATAACCGGCGCGCAGGACTATTGCGTACCTCACTCCCTTGTTCTCCTTTATATTGACCCCTTGTACTCCCTTTCCTCCTTGTTTTATGACCGTCAAAGATAGTACAAGGACAGTCACATGTATATAGTCCCCCAGTCGACTAGACTATTCACTAGTACAAATATCGATTTAGTCTCCTTCACACTTTCCATCTGAACCGACCTCCAGTTTCCGAATGTTCAGGAAACAAGGACTTCCGGGAACCTCTTGGAATCATTGGGATAACCTTAGAGGCACCTAGCTAAGCCCCTGATATGCGGACTTAACAGTATATTCGTACTCACACTCCTGATTGTCACGACCCTGAGACCCCCATGAACACGTATTTGGCCCCTAATATGAGCAATATGATGGCCAACCCAGGCCAACCTGTGACCCCATCCAGTGGCAGCAGGGCTACCACAGACCCTTTGTCCAAAACTTGGAAAAGACAGAAAACTTACACCGCAGAATTTGACCTGTTTCTTAGAAACAACTATGACCCCCCGAGAATCTGGCATTGATTTCGACTCAGTGCTCAATCCGACCCTCCGAATGTTTCCATTCAGGAAACCTTGACCAACATGACCCCCCAACCATTTCATAGATAATGACTTTACGACACTCAAGACTCCAGAACAAGACTAAGTGGCAGAGGATACCGCCGCCTGGTTGCATCAACGTCCATCGGTGCAGGCCCAAGGGGTGGCATCGGGGGAATGAGGGCCGACGATGTTCTAGGGGGAGCAGGCACTGCTTGCTTGGTTGTGGGTTCGACGGGCTTTCAGCTAGGCTGTGGCGCTGAGGTGTGTAGTGATGGGAATCGAGGCCCCTGAAAGGCTTCGTTCGCTGCACGTGTGAGGGCCACCGCTCGCGCTGTGGCGTCCCACGCCGAGATGTCATCATCCTTCGGTCTCCCATCTAGCATCAGCGCGATGCGACTTTGGATAGTAGGGTCAAGCCCTCGTTGAAACTTCATGACCATGGACCGTCCATCCATGTATTCGGCCTTTCCAACTAAGTCTTTGAATTGGTCGATATACTCGTCGACCGAATGCTTGCCTTGGTGGTACTGGCGTGACTCTAATTGGTTTGCCGCCTCAGTGGCCTCGTGCAAGGGGTAGAAGTGTTCCCGAAAGGCTTCCATGAAGGCCTTCCAGTTGGCATAGAGCGGCCTGCCTGTCTTTGCTTCATGTGTGAACACTCGGCTAGAGAAGGTCGCTGCTCTTCCTGTCTTCATAAGGGGCGGTGCCCGGGGGATCTGAGACTGTTCATCAGGAAAATTGGCAGCACAGACGCTGAGGTACAAGGTACAAGACTGCATGAATGCACGCCCATGCAAACGGTCACCATCGAACTCGGAGGGCTTAGCAGGTTCTACCATTCGTTTCGTGGGCTGCCGAATGCAGGTCTGGAGGCCTGCCACTAGATTTGTCGTGGTCGCCTGTAGCGCATTCAGCCTCATCTCTAGGTCCTGCTTCTCTCTTCTTTCTCTTAGTAACTCCTGTTCTATACCAGCCAGTCGGTCCAATAACTCCTGGGCCGACAGCAAGTCCATGGGGAGTAAGGTTTTTTTGTAAGTGAACTGCCGCTGTCGCTACTTCCGAAGAAATTCAATTCGGAGTCATACGAAGGAGCAGCCGGTTCTCGAAGGAGAGAGTTTTCTACTGTAAGGGCAACCTAAGCAGGTGTTCTACCCTAGGGCAGTGCACTGGCGAAGGGGGATCCAAAGTTTTAGTATGGTACCTAATACATGGGGGCTAGCCTACCTGGCGAAGGGGGATCTAAAGAGAAAACTCTAGGGGACCCTTCGCCCACTGACTACTGTATATAAGCACTATCGCTATGGCGCTCCGTGCTCTACCGGGCATCACCCTCCATACCGACCGGGAAGTTCCGCCAGGGCCTCAACCCTGAGAACGAATGACGAAAGGGGAGCCAAGAGTTACTGTCGACCCTTCTGAAGGGTACTCGCCAACAGGGATGATGGTTCGGTGCATGGTACGCTCGGTACTGCTGTGAGTGGGTCGAATGGACTTTGGTCGGCAGGCGTAAAGTATGGGTGGGTCGGTGCTGGTCAGGGTTCATGATCGGGGGTTCCCCTGACAGCGGCGTTGCTATTCTTGTGGTGTAAGTTTTCCGTCTTTTCTGATTTTGGATGATAGATCTGTGGTAGTCCTGCTGCCACTAGACAGGGTCATGGGTTGGCCTACGTTGGCCATCTTATTGCCTGTGTTAGGGGCCAAATACATGGTCACAGGGGTCCTCCCTCTGTCATAGGGGTGGTCAAAGTTCCGGGTGGAGGGGGTCTCTCTGGCGATTTCCGATCGTTGCTCCCAGTAGCAGGTGTTGATGGATTGGGACAGGAGATGGAGTTGGAGCAGGGAATGGGGCTTTCCTACTCTAGAGATCTCATCCTTGATTCTGCCGGGGAGTCCGTTGTAGAACTGGCGACAAAGTGCAGTATCGCCCCAGTGGACACGGGTGGCTAGTCGATTGAATTCGACTACATATTTTGTGATGCACTGATTATCGTGCATGCAGAGGGTCTCGAGGTCTGCTTCGGCCTCTCCTTCTGGGTCATGGAGGCTGAAGTTGGTTTTGAGTTCATTCACAAACTCCTCATAGTCATGGAGCCAGTCTGGCTCTTCAGGGGTGGAGAGGGCTGGTTCAAACCAGTCCAGGGTGGTACCGGTCAGGTACGACAGTACGTAGGTTACCTTGGTGCTCTCGGTGTCGAAGGCATCAGGGCGGTCACGGAAGTTCAGTCTACATTGCACTAGAAAGGCTTGTAGTTTCCTCGAATCGGATCCATCAAAGGTATCCGAGTCCTGAACCTTGGTGGCATAGGGGGCTGATCTTCTGGGGCTGGCTAAGTTGCTTGCCAGCATAACGAGGGCCTGAGTGAGATTGGGCACAACATTGGGTCCTAAGGTGGGGGCCCGTCCTGGGTGTGCAGGAGGTGGCGGTGCTGCGGCAGGTGGTGCAACGGGGGGTGGTACAGCGAACGGGGGTATGGTGGGTGGTGCAACCAGTGGTGGTGCTACAGGTGGTGGTGCCGCAGGCGGAGGTGCAAAGGGTGGTGGTACATAGGGGGGCGCCGATGAGTCTGATGGCACTGCTATGGATGGTCCTGAACTGGACTGCATATCCGATGGTGACGATTGTTGAGTCGCTGGAGGGTGGTTTACGAGGAATGGGTTGGTCAAATTCGAATGCAGGTGTTGATCTGCATCCGAGAATCCGGAGTCAGAAGAAGGCTCTGGGGGATAAGCTGGGGTCTGAGGCATCTGAAAACTTGGTCTGGGGATGGGCAGTTCTCAGGGGACAGATGCATGACAGGCAGATGCATGACAGGCAGATGCCTGAGTGATTGTCTGCATGGCTTGTAAACATGTGATAGGTCTCATGCTTAATGACGATCAGGAGTGTGAGTACGAATATACTATTAAATCCGTATGTCGGCGCTTAGCTAGGGGCTTCTGGAAGGGTTTCCAGAGGATTCCAAATGGTTTCCAAAGGGGGGGGTCGTACTCCACGGACGGAGAGACCAAGGGTCGCGGACTCGGGATTGGAATCGGAAATGGACAGGAGTCGGGAAGTGCCGAGGATCTTAAGACTGTTCACAGTATAGGGTGGTACGAGTGGTTCGAGGTCACAGGGACTTGGCTTTAACTTACATGTTGCGCCCTCCTCGATTGTCTGTCCCTAATTTCGGAGAGTCGGAAAGTTTACCGGAACTTAATCGGAAATTATGATGCAGAATTAAGTCGATATTAATACTGGCAAATAGTCCAGTTAACTGGTGACTTATATACATGTATCTAGTCTTGTACTATCTTTTACTGAGTAAAGACAAGGGGGGGAAGAGAGTACAAGGGGCAATATAAAATGAAGAACAAAGGAGTGAGGTACACGATGATCCTGCACATTGTCTATCAAAGGGGAGGAATCTTGACTTTTGGAATCTTCGGAGGTTCGGAAACACGGAACCTCGGAATGGTGCGTCGGGAATCCGGAAATTGGTTATTCAGACTTTGAACGATCAGAAAGGTCCCGGAAATGGTACGGGTAGTTGTGGGGTTTAATGTGGGTTTATTTGGCGGCATGGGCCATAACACTGTTGCAAATCGGTGGCACGCACGGCAAGTAAGGTGCCACACATGAGCATGTTGAAGCCAATGCCACTACTCTTGGCCTGTAGGACTTGGCCATTGTCTGCCTGACCTTTCGGCAGTCCTGAAGTTTGTCAGTACCTGAAGCTTGACACCTCTGGCTCACCTCTGTAATAACAAGTTCTTAAGTTAATGCCCAAGTCCAGTCTCCAAGTCCAAGTCAAGACTAGTCTAGAAACATCTAGACTATTGTTACAAGTCCAAAGCCAAAGTCCAAGTCTTAGTCAGCATGATGTCACAGTCATACCACCATCATATCCCAGTCTATTAGTCTTGTCACAGGTCACATCCCTGTCACATCACACTATCTTCACTTATATTCTAGTTTCTTTCATACATAGCCTTGTCACAGAGTATAATCTAGCTGTGCTGAATGACTGCCCTAGACCCCACTAGAGAAAAGGACCTGTGCATGCAGGCTTTTAGGTATTAATTGCCTAGAGCAACTCTACACCATTTGACTTGGGGATATTTTGTCATTATTTTATCCTTGGCCATGACCCTATTGTTTTATATTCAGTCACTTTCTATTATCCTATTCTTGGCCACATTTCTATTATCCTATTTTCATTGTTCTATTCTCACTTACATTCCTTTATTCTGTTCTTGATCATTGTGGACAATACTTCTACATGCTCTGCATACCTTATTGTTCTTCATTTCTTATTCCACATCTCGCTTCTTAACCTATATAAGTAGCACATGCATGTACATACTTCCTCATTCTGAGTATCAACTAGGTATCAAGCCCACAATACCAAACTCCGGTTCACTCAGTGGTACTGACCGAATGACCCTTACCATTTAATCCCACATACCAGTGACAAGTCATTCCTCACTAGTACGTGGTCTTGGCTTGGTACATTTGGTTCATTATTTGGTTCACTTTCCCCATCCCATCCTTTCTATTCTTCCTTATTCTTTCATTCTCCATCCTTCCCTTCACCCATTTCCCCTTGGAATATTCACTATTCATTTATCATTCGGTCACAGCCCTATTATTTTATATTTGGCCTCCCTCTATTGTTCTATTTTTACTCACACTTCTACTCATTTATTATCGGTCATATCTCATTGTTTTATTCTCGTCTACATCTTATTATTCTATTCTAGATCACTGTGGACAGTACTTCCACATGGTCTCCATGCCTTATTCTTTTCTCCATGTCTAATGCCACCCCTATTCCACATTCCACCTCTTAATCTATATAAGTAGCAAATGCATGTACATAGTTCCTCAGTCTGAGTATCAACTAGGTTTACACCTTCCTGCTCCCCCTCCTACTCTTTAGAGTCCTTTACTCAGGCCGATACTCCCAGCACTCTCCCGAGTATCTCTGTTAGGGAATTGGGAATGCCCCCTGTCATTTCTGGTCATTTTTTCGAGCTTAATCAGTCTGCAAAGTCCAAACCTCTCCTAATGAAAATATCCACTTAAATCAGCCATATCTTGGCAACAAAAAAAATATAATAATATTTTTGGCAGGCCAATCAAGAGTGAAATACCTCTAGTAATTAACTCTTGATTTGCAAGAAGGTTGAGCCAATGGATAATCATAAAAATATGTATATTTTTGCCTATCTATGTATGGATCTGCAAGCCACAACAACTATGGAACCAAATATTCAAACCTATGAAAAAGGCTCCAATTTTCTGGCTCAAGTTCTCAGTCCACAATCTATATATAAAAAGTTGCTCTGTGGCGTCTGTGGGCGTTTTCGATCGCACTTTGTCAGGTTTTATGTAAATTTGCTACAACCGCAAACAACCGGCTGACGGCATGATGTCAAAACCGCGTCATCGCGTCGTCGGTCATTCGCAAAAAAAAAAAAACCGACAAACGTGCCTCCTTTGTTGCTCACACCATTGTGACCGTTGTGCACTCTCGCTCGCTCATTGAATATTAACCCGGTTTTGAACTTGCGCGTCCAAATACATGTGTGTTGTACATGTTACGCCCATGCAATATCAATGCGGTGATGACACGACGGAGTTCACAGATCGAAGTTTATGTTCTAAATCGAATGGTTGGGAAGACTGCTCCACCGTTCAATACATAACTCATCCCACTGCCATCATCGAAGAGATTTGCAGTTTGTGCATGGACAATGTTATTGAGGGTAAGAGAAGTATAGAATGCGTCGATGTGAATGAGGATTTGGCGTCATTCGGTCTTGCCTCGGTTGCCCAAAAAAAACGACGAAAAAGTGAATGTACTCGCCGTTAATCCACCGTAAGCACTCTTTGTCCATCGACGCTGGATAACCACTGCGTGATGCTGGCTATGTGTTCGACAGCGTATGACCCCAGTGAGCATCTAGAACCTATGCCGGACGGACGCTACTACTTACTTAATGTCTGCGAAGTATGCGCTGCGTCGAGCAGGACCAACGACAAACAACCGGCTGACGGCATGATGTCAGAAATGCGTCGTCGCTCATCGCTCGCTGGGTGGGCTCATTGGCAAAAAAAAAAACCGATGAACGTGCGTCCTTGGTTATTTATGCTGCATACCCACCTCTAACTGACACGACAACAGACTTGGCAACTGACCATTGCATCCGTGACCCGCCCACTCGCTGGTGACACCGACCCGTCGTTAACCGCCTTCTCCCAGCCCTACACGTCATGCACCCTTCTCTTTGCGCACCCATGTGGTGACTGTGACTGCCGCCTTCTGTGAACGCATGCTCCTTATGCGGTCCGTCGGGCTAATACCTCACTTGCTATGGAACGACTCCGATTGCGTTTAAAGATATCAGGCCCACGTTCGCCCATTGAACGTCGTTTACAACCGACTCCACACTCCTGCCTGTTCGCATTTCTATCGGTCCTACGGTGCGCACGTTCGCGTTTAGAGCTATCGGGCCTATGGTACGCACGTCCGTGTTTGCCCACGACTTCTGCTAACTGACTCCACTCCCCACCTACGTCTGAAGCACCATGGAACACCGTTTACCAGAACGCCGTTTACCATCCATCGCCTTCAGCAGCGTACCAAAAGTGATGTAAATAAATAGAGCAATGCCGTAAAAAAACATCGTGTCTGTCTCGAATTGCTGTCGGGTTTATCGTAGAGTGAACGCAATGTCTATTGTACCTCTTCGTGTTTAGTGCACTGTCATCCGTGTAAATAGCGATGCATACGCAAAGTCACTCAACGATAAACGGAATGTCTCACATGACATGCACAGACTACGACTCGCTGGCAGGTTGTTATGTTCGATTGCGGCATTGGCCTCCTGTATATTTCTTGCCCCTCTTCCATTCCTTGCTCCTCTTCCACGCTTCACTCAGGTACTACTTATTCATTTATTTGTTGACGATGTTAGGACTGATTGGCGGTGCTTTTGACAGACAAATTGACAGACAAACGTTGCCTTCTATTCCCTCTGCGCCTCATCCTCCGTTAGATTTTCACTGTGCGTAGTTTGAGGTATATTATTGATGATAGTCGTTGACCTATAGCTAATTAACAGGATGTCTTTTACATCTGAGAGAGGCTGTCAAGCTGAGAGAGACCGTCAAGCAAGGCGAGCAGAGCATCGTCAGCATTTGGAAAGAACTTCACCTTCCCTGGATCATATAAGAGAACCATCTGCATCTCAATCACATCACCAACATCCCATTAGCCCGATAAATTTACAGGATATCCCTTCGGGTTCAGCTGGTGTTTCACATTTGCGTGCTATTGCCGAGTCTCTTCCCGTCATACAAGGTCGTCATTCCAGACCTACAGTGTTTCCAAATGAAATCCCTTTAGGCATGGCAGTTGTGGCTCAATTACATGCTATGGCTGTACCACATCCACAGAGACATGATCTTCATTCATATCAAAGGCCACTTATTCAACCACCACCTCCTCTTCCTATTTCGCATCCTGTCTTGACTCTAGCATTGGTGCCTCGGACTCATTCCTTATCACCTGCCCCACTTCTTACTCCATTGGCACGTCAACCAGTTGTTGAAAGCGATGTACCGGGTGATGATCTAGGGTCGATGAATGTCAGGTGTCAGGATTGTAATGCATGGCATTGGATGGCCGAATGACTGACATGTTCTTCCGATCGTCATGCTAAATTTGGAATTTGTTGTTCGGCTGGCAGAATATCTTTGCCGTTATTGCCCGAGCTACCTGATATTTTAAGGACACTGTTAAACAGTCAGGATCGTAGGGCCAAACAGTTCAAAGAGCATATACGACAATATAATGCATCCTTGGCTTTCACGTCATTGGGGGTTCAATTGGATTCTAGCGTTTTAGGCCATGGTCCTTATGTCTTCAAAATACATGGCGAGGTTTACCACCGACATGGCTCACTTCTTCCACTGCCAGGTGAACAGCCGGGTTATGCACAGCTTTATTTCTACGACCCCAGTGAGGCTTTGGGATATCGACAAAACCGCAAGAAATATTTTAGACGATGCGGTATTGAATGAGCTTCAGCAAATGATGCTATCCTTTAATCCTTTTGTCGCTTTGTATCGTCAAGGTCTTGAAAGGTTGCGCGACCATCCAAATAGCAATAATATTGAAGCTAGACTCACCTATCGACAACATACAGATGTTAGACGATATAATGTGCCATCTGGGGATGAAATTGCCGTTGTTTTACCTGGCAAAGGAGACTGTGAAAACAATCGAGATATCATCATACAGCTTAGAAGCGGTCACCTTTCTAGGATTTGTGAAGACAACCCTATATATGCTCCTTTGCATTATGTTTTGCTTTTTCCTAGAGGAGAGATCATCCAAACATCCCACTACGCGCCCTTGCATCTGCTACCGAACCAGACCTTCAACAGGAGTTTGAACAGCATTCTAGAGAGCATGAGAAAACCGTGTCTATGGCTAAATATCACCGATATCGTCTTTTTGTTCGTGACGGTGAAGCAGATACGCTCTTCAAAGCTGGAAAACTCTTTCAACAGTATATTGTCGATATTTGGGCAGCTACTGAACAGTACAGACTCAAATGGTTTCATCTACACCAGAACACATTGCGGTCTGAATTGTATAACCAGGTGGTGGATGCATTTGCTGGCTTGGATAATGATCTGGCTCCACATTCTTTGGGAAAAAAAGTCATCCTTCCTGCCTCTTTTACTGGGAGTACACGAGAAATGATGGTAAATCTTCAAAATTCTCTTGCTATTTCAAGGAAATATGGACCTGCCGATGCTTTCGTGACTATGACAGCCAATCCCCATTGGGAGAAAGTCAAAGCTGCCCTGTTTCCAGGACAGAAGCCTCAAGACAGACCTGAATTGGTGGCACGAGTTTTTCACCTGAAGAAAGAGCATCTGATTCGTTGCATCGCTGAAGAAAGCATCTTAGGTGTGATAATTTCACATATCTATACCATTGTATCGCTGAAGAGAGCATCTTAGGTGTCACAATTGCACGTGTCTATACCATTGAATTCCAAAAGAGAGGATTACCGCACATACACCTTCTGATATGGTTTGATCCAACATCTAAAATCAAAACACCCGATGAAGTCAATTCTTTGGTTTCAGCGACCTTTCCAGACCAAGAAACCCATCCAAGATTATATCGCCTGGTTTGTGAAATGATGACTCATGGACCCTGTGGCACTGAACACCCAAACTCACCATGCATGCAAGATGGTCATTGTACAAAACATTTCCCCAAACTATTTCGCGATCAGACATCAATAAATGAACAAGGATATCCTCTCTATCGGCGTCCTAATGATGGCAGGAAACATCTGATCAGAGGCTATGAGATGGATAATCGCCATGTGGTTCCTTACTGTCCAATGCTCCTCCTTAAATTTGGATGCCATATCAATGTGGAGCTTACATTCAACGTGCGTTCCATCAAATACATCCACAAATATGTGTACAAGGGGCATGATAGAACAACAATGGAGTTTGGCCAAAATCACAATGAAATCCAACAATATATTGATGTACGCTATATCAGTTCACAAGAGGCATGTTGGAGGTTACTGGAGTATAAAATCCATGCACAGATTCCAGCTGTAATGGCACTGCCTGTTCATCTCCCTGGCCAGCACAATGTTATTTTTAATGCAACACAGGATGCACCAACTGCACTTCAAAGGGCTGAACATGCCAAGACAATGCTGATGGGTTATTTTGAAGCAAACCTCAGGTATCCTGAAGCACGTGATTTGCTCTATGTTCAATTCCCAGAAAAATTCGTCTGGGTACCAAGATCTAAATTATGGAAACCTCGACAAAGCCTGTCTACCATTGGTCGTATACATTTTGCCAATCCTGCTTCTGGAGAACGGTTTTTCTTACGGACCCTTCTGACGGTAGTAAAAGGAGCATGCTCATTTGAAGAACTCAGGTCAGTTTTTCTTACAGACCCTTCTGATGGTAGTAAAAGGAGCATGCTCATTTGAAAAACTCAGATCCTTTGAGGGCACTCAATATAATACCTTCAAAGCTGCCTGTCTTGCACGTGGTCTTCTAGAAGATGATACAGAATGGAGGCTGTGTCTCCTGGAAGCAGCGGGAATGCAGACAGGGTCACAATTAAGGAGGCTCTTCGTCACAATTATGCTCCATTGTACACCCTCAGATCCAGCTCAACTATGGACCCAGTTTCGTGCCAAAATCTGTGACGATCTGGTATATCAACTTCAAGTTAGCTATGGAATGGCAACTCCTACAGATGAACAAATCTATGACTTTGGCCTTTTCCTTATAGATAAAATCATGTCACAGGAAGAGCGAAGACTTGCCGAGTTTCATGATATGCCTCAGGTGACCGGAAACTGGGAGCATGTCATTGGAAATCCTTTGATTGCTGAACAACGCCTTTATGATTCAGCATCGGAATTACAGCAGGCGCATATCAATATCGCTATAATGAATACAACCCAAAAGAATATTCATGAACAAATCCTATCATCTGCTTTGAAGAGAGATGATCAAGGGAGGCAAAATGGGGATCTCTTCTTTGTCAATGGTGTAGGAGGTGCTGGCAAATCATTTACCTGGAATACTCTCTGTCATTCAGCAAGGGCACAAAATTTGATTGTTTTCTGTGTCGCCTCATCTGGAATTGGTGCTATTATCATCAAAGGAAGGACTACTCACAACATGTTCAAACTTCCCATTACCCTCGACCATGATACTGTTTGTAACATCAAAAAGGGTACACACCGGGCCCAGCTCTTGAAAGAGACCAGTCTGATCATCTGGGATGAGGTGACGATGCAACATCGGTATGCCATCGAGGCCGTAGACCGTACTTGCAGAGATATTCTTGAACGATCTCATCTGCCATTTGGAGGCATTACAGTTGCATGGGGTGGAGATTTTCAACAAACCTTGCCAGTAATTCCTAAAGCAACAAAAGAAGAGATCATAGGGGCTTGCATTCAAAGCTCCTATCTGTGGCCCAATATCAAAGTGCTACATTTGACCCAAAATATGCGGTTAGAAAGTCAAGATCCTGAAAATGCTCGGTTTGCCCAATGGTTGGTGGATATAGGTCATGGCAATCATCTTCCTCTCGATCACTCTTTTGTTATCCCTCCACAGATGATATGTGGTCAACAGCTATCGAGTCTCATTTCAGCAACCTATCCTTTTTTGGAAAATCAATCCGACGAATTCTTTTTGGAGCATGCCATCCTATGCCCAAGAAATTCAGAAGTAAATGAAATCAATGCATTGGTCCTGTCACAATTCCAAGGTGAAGAGAAGCTTTATTCGAGTGCTGATACTGTCAAAGGCGAGGGAGCAGATGATAACCAATATCCAGTAGAATATCTGAATTCCATCAACATAGGTGGCCTTCCTCCCTCGCAATTAAAAGTCAAAGTGGGGGCACCTTTAATGCTTCTCAGAAATCTGGATGTCAGTCAAGGCCTTTGTAATGGAACTCGCCTTCGCTTGGTTGGCATGACCAACAGAGTCTTACATGTCAGAATACTTTCAGGGCCAACAGCCGGTCAGATGGCCTTTATTTCTAGGATCACGGTTTTAACAAGTACTGAAGAATTGCCTTTCGAGCTTCATCGACATCAATTTCCAGTTAGATTGGCATTTGCGATGACTATCAACAAATCCCAAGGTCAATCTTTAAAAACTGTCGGAATTGATTTGCGGTATCCAGTATTTGCACATGGACAACTGTATGTGGCAATGTTGAGAGCAACCAATTGGAGGAGAGTCTATATGTTTTTAGAAAAAGCGACGAAAACCCAAAATATTGTATATAAAGAAGTTCTGATTTAAATGTACTTTGTATTTAAAATAATACATTGATAGCTGCTAAAAATGCAAATGTACTCACTGACCATGGACACCAAAAGGACAATTGAACTTGCGTATCGTCTAAGCGGTGCTGGGCAATTTGACTGAGTACTGCTAGAAGATTCGGCTAGGCTCTGCTGTGCTAAGGGGTTCAGCTAGGCTCTGCTAAGGGATTCGGCTAGGCTCTGCTAAGGGGTTCGGCTAGGCTCTGCTAAGGGGTTCGGCTAGGCTCTGCTAAGGGGTTCGGCTAGGCGGTGCTCTCCTCAACTCTGCTGGGGGGTTCGGCTTTGGCTCGGCTTGGCTGGAGGGTTTGACAGGGC
>QLPI01002630.1:0-10462 GCA_003314275.1 Chroogomphus rutilus | reverse complement strand
AGGAAGATAAAAGAGTAATTAGAGAGGCAGCAGAAGTAAAAGGAATAAAGGAAATAAAGGAAATAAAAGAAATAAAGGAAGGAAAAAGGAATAAGGGGAATAAACTGGTCATCCCCTAATACCTTTCCTTGACCTAGAAATTTACACCCCATATGCCTCTAAAGGTTACATGGCCAAGGATTGCCCAAAGTCTAGCTCTAAGAAGGTAAACTCCTCAAATATCAAAGCTTGCACTACCAAGGCAAGCAATGATACCAAAGCCAATGATACTAAGGCCATGGATTTAAAACTAATTAGTAACCTCAGAAGGGTGCAACCTGAGGATTGTGGTAACCCCACTCACATACTCACATACTCATCTTGAATGCTATTTCTTCTCCTTCTCTTCTAAAGAACTCTTTAGTACATAACTTAACATGTACAAATATGCCTGAAACCCCCTTAGTTACACTTCTTGTTTATGATTCCTTTAGATTGTTTTATCAAATCACAAATAGTAGTAGACTTCTGAAGCCTTAACATAATCACCAAAAAGGACAGCTACCTTCTCCCACTAATCTCAGACCTCTCAAAAGAAAGCTCCTATCTATATAAAAATTAACCTCTGACATGCATATTATCTTGTTCATATTGCAGAAGGGGACAAATAGAAATTACCTCAGTAATTCACAACCCAGAAACATTCTCTGCCAATTAAACTGACCAGAGATAGTGCCAACTACCACAGGGGAAAATATTGATTCAGAAACATAATCTGTATAAGACCACCATGTCTTTACTTCTATGACAGATGCATGATGATGATACTCTGGAGATATATATAGTATCTAATCTGGGAATCTAGTGTTTTTTTTGTTGTATGTGAGATTTGCATGGGCCACTGGGCAACTTTGACCCCATTGGGGATAATAAGGTACATTTTCAATGGGTCTAGCCAAAGTCCTATCAGCCAAAGTCTTATAGCAAGTCTGTAATTAAGTTTCAGTCTATGTTATATTTATAAAGAAGACTTCTATACCTGTAACATGATATTCAATATATTTCCATTTTCTATTGCTTTCAGTGTCAACCTGTGTGCAATTCAATTCTGAATTTTTCAAAATTTATCCTGTATTTTTACCCTCAAAACTGAGGGAGTTATTCTGTATGAACTGTATAATACTGACATGTGCTTGCACATGCATGATGTGATGCACATGGCCGGCTCCCTGGGAAGGGACCAGTAGCTTGGCTCAATACCAAAGTGTTGGCTTAGGGGCCAGCTCAGGCATATATGTGGGTGAAACACCACCCATGTATGCCCTCCTCCTCAGTGGTTGACAACACTGAGGAAGTGAGCTCAATGTATAATTCTATGTACAATAGTGACTGAATTTCTCTCTTTTTTAATGTAGTTTAATATTTTAGGTATTATTCTTAAATAAATACTTAGTGGTTGACAACACTGAGGAGTTAAATATGTTAGATTGCTTAATAAATATCTCTGAACTACTGTACAAGTTCCTTATAATCCTACATAAATCCCAGTTAGAGTTTTTTTAATTAGCAATAGGAGATGCATATCTTCTCTCATGTGAACACTCTATCACAAAATCTCATGGAAAATTTGAGCAATTACTGATTTAAAATTGTATATTATCAAAATCAAGTAGATTTAGATGAAAATAAATTCCTCTTGAATGTAATTCTTCTCTCTCCCTTATGTGGTTTGGCTTAAATGTTGCTTATATATAGTAGATTATTTGTGCAAAACCCTGTATTACTAGAATGAGAATAGACCCTGGAAAATCAATTTGTATCAAGGAGGTATCCTGTATCAAGGAAGTCTACTACACTGTAATGCAATGGATATTAATATCTAGAGAAAGATATATGTAGCAAATACTACATGAGCTTATGTCAAGGAAAAATAGAATGAGTGTCTCACCTCAGTCAAGTAAGTGATAACATAACTGAGGAGATCACTACCTGGCTACTGGTGTTTATATACTGTTTCCAAATGATAACCATGAATAACAATAGTTAGAACAATGGCAGTAAACAATGATTTGTAAATATAGGCATGTCATGAGTAATGAATTATCTCATATTCCAACACTCCCCGTCACTATGATAATTGGGAATTATCATATATATGCTTTTTGCTTGCACTTTTTTTTTTTTTCTTTTACGCTTTTCTCTTTTACATTTGTATTCTCTGGTGCTTAAAATTAAGTGCCTGTCAAGCTTCGGTTACTGACGGACTTTGGTACTGCCAAAGGTTGTCGGGCAGTCAATGGCCAAGTCCTGCAGGCCAAGAGTAGTGGCGTTGGCTTCAACGTACTCGTGCGTTGCGCCCTACTTGCCGTGCGTGCCACCGATTTGCAACAGACAGATACTTGGGAGGATGCTGATGATGCCGGCCCAAGTCGAGGACTTTAACAGAGGGGAAGAAGGTAGAAGGGCCTAAGCCTAGTCGATACCCAGAATGAGGAAATATGTACATGCATGTCCTACTTATATAGGTTAAGAAGCGACATGTGGAATAAGGAATGTGAGACAACAAGGTATGCAGAGCATGTAGTTATTGTCCACAACAAGTAAAATTAGAATAAAGGAATGCAAATGGGCATAGAACAATAAAGGATAGGATAATAGAAATGTGGCCAAGGATAGGACAATAGGGAGTGGCCGAGTATAAAACAATGGAGTCGTGACTGAGGATAATACAAGGACAGGAAGGCCCGAGGTGAGATAGACCGAAGGGTGAGGACAAGGAGTGTGGATGGTGGATGTACCGAGGCCAAGACTGGTGTACCAAGTGTTATGCATGCGGTGTGGACACTTGGTCGTGGATATAGGATGGTCGCTTGGTCGGCATTGCCAAGTGGACAGGTCTCGGTACATGTACTTGACAGTGCCCATGTAAAGTGCAATGCATACCTTTGGCATTGTCTTTATCATCCATATTAACAAGCCCCAAAGGTTAGAAGTTAATTTTTTATATACATGTCTTTATCATCCATATTGACAAGCCCCAAAGGCCCTTGTTGCTCTGTGTGTGACAGTTAAGAGTCTTCATAGATCTTCCCTGCCATCACCTAATTGGGTACTGATTCGAGTACCTGCTAGGAGGCTAACAGTGGAAAACACCACAGCCCTGTGACCTACCCAGGGCCTAATCCAAGGACTCAAACCCTAAGTTTACCCACAGACATTATCAGACACTAATAGGGAGGTCTAGAAGTAAATATATAAAGGTCAAGGTAGCTAGATACATATGAGCTTACCTGGTAGGGTGGTCCAGAAGTAAATATGTATATAAAGGTCAAGGTAGCTAGATACATGTGAGCTGCTAGGACCCCCTTACCTAAGCAGCAACTGTATAGCTACTGTGACTGTGACATAACAAACCTGTCACAGCCAGTAAAGAAGATAAAAGAAGACAAAGAAAAAGGGATTATAGTAAGAAGATAATGAAGAAGGATAAAGAAATGATTAAGGAAGTAATAGAAGCAAAAGAGATAAGGGATACAGTATAGTAGACCTCCTTGATACAGGATACCTCGATACAAATTGATTTTCCAAGGTCAATTCTCATTCCAGTGATACAGGGTTTTGCACATATAATCTACTATATATAAGCAACATTTAAGCCAAACCACACAAGGGAGGGAGAAGAATTGCATTCAGGAGGAATTTATTTTCATCTAAATTTACTCAATTTTGATAACATACAATCTTAAATCAGTGATTGCTTAAGTTTTCTGAGAGATTTTGTCATAGAGTGTTCACATTAGGGAAGCTATGCATCTCCTATTGCTAATTACAAAAACTCTGAGTGGGATTTGACCTAAATTGACCTTAATCTAACCACAAAGATATTGGGGCTACCAAAGCATGACATGCGACATTTAATAATACATAAGCATGTTCCCATCTCTTCTCATCATCAAACAACGTGTAAACTTCACGTGAAAAGAAGTACAATGCCAAGCAGGAGTCTATCAGAGAATGTCAAGAATCATAAGAGGCACCATGCTAATGAGCAAAGGCTTTCTGATGCGGTTAAAGTATACAAAGAGGGGCAGGCAGGTTATTCAACAAAGAAATCATTGCGAGAAGTGGCTCACAAATTTGGAGTGGACTTTAATACTCTCAGTAGACACATCAATGATAAAGGATCATCAATGTTCAAGTTCAATTCTACAAAACAGTGGCTTACAGTTCAAGAGGAAAAAACTCTTGTCACATTTATCACAGTATCAGCCAGTCATGGGTTTCCCCTAAATCACAGACAAATTGGGCAGTCAGCAAATGCAATCCTCGAAACCAAAGAAGGTCCCTCCTGCACCAAAGTTGGAAAGAAGTGGATCTTTAATTTTCTTGGGTGTCATCATGAGGAGTTACAAACATACTGGAGCAAACCTCTTGATACACAGCAAGCTAAATCATTGAACCCTGGTGTAGTAAAATCATGGTTTGACATTATAGAGGAATTTGTTGTCAAATCAGGAATATGGCCAGAGGATATCTATGGAATGGATGAAAGTAGGTTTCCAACAGCATATGGAGGAAAAGAAAGGGTGATAGGAGCCCGAGGAACAAAGACTCAACATAAGCAAGGAGGCTCAGATCGAGAAAATGTTACAGCAATTATAACTATTTGTGCAGATGGAACAACAACAAAGCCAATGATTATCTATAAAGGAAAAAAGATGATGCAAAATTGGAATGATAACAATGTTTCTGAAGCACAGTAAGCTTTTTTTCAAAAAGTCTGAAGGCAAACTAAACTCTTTGTTAGTATTGCACATTCTGAAAATGGATGGACAGATGGCAACATTGCCTTTCAATGGTTAACTATGCTTTTTGACAGAAACAAAGGAGAAGGCTGGAGGCTGCAAACATGTTCTCATCCTTGATGGCCATAGCTCCCATTACACTGCAGCATTTCTAGATTATGCCAGAGCAAATGACATAATAGTGCTTGGATACCCACCTCATTGCACTCATGCTCTACAGGGTCTCGATGTTGTTTGCTTTGGAAAGATGAAGGAAACCTGGAAACAAGTCATAACCAACTTTGAAGAGGATAATCAAAGACCAGTAGGCAAAAATGACTTCACTCACCTTTTTGGAATGGCATATAACCAGGCCTTTGATGAAGAAACTGTCAAAGCAGCATTTCATGTCACTGGCATATATACATTCAATCGTGATGCAATTTCTCCTACCCAAATGAAACCAAGCATGGCTACATCAACTAAAGGAGAGTTTCCCCTTCTCCAATCAAGTCTTGTCCGAGTTATCATTGGGGCCTTTGACCCAAACCTATCAGAAAGCCACCTGGTTGCATCTACATCAACATCCAGTCCAAGCCATATTACAATAGACCACTCACCAACATCATCTTTACTGAAATGTGCACAAGATTGGCAAATAAACCCTGCCCTGTACACACCTTCAAAGAGAATGTGCTTATTATACAAGGGACTTGCTGTTGAGATAGTGTAAAATTCAGTGTTCTTCAAGGAAACACTCAGTTCTATTGATGAATAACTACCTAGATAGTGTAACACTAATAGGTAATGAGCTTGTGAAGGAAGTGGGTAAATAACTAGAGGTACTTACTTCAGTGTTCTTCAAGGAAACACTGAAGTGACAACCGGAACAAACAGTAACTATATATACTCAGAAGAAATAGGCTCCACACCTCAGTGAAATGCGGAACATATGAATCACCCTTGGAAACCACCAAGTAATGCAAGAAAATAGGAATGTAAGGAAAGACAAAGAATAAAAGAATTGTCAACCAACAATAAAGAAAGAGAGCAGTGTCAGACCAAAGTGAAGTAGATAGGTGCTAACTGTGTATAATCTTAACACTTGCCTCCACATCATCTGGTTCATTCCTTGTTTCAGATGAACCCATTACCTCCTTGACATCAGTAATTGCACCTGTACTTGCTTGCCTACCATCATCCCTTCCTCAGCCAAACTGGGATCTTGCAAATCAAATCCTGACAATAAGCAGCACAGTCGTGAATTACTGGAACTCAAAATCATTGAATTACAAGAAACTATCAAACATGCCTAGCTTCAAGTCAAAGTCCAAGACATGCAAATTGAGGAGGAGCAGGCACAGCTGGTCCTACAGAATCTTCATCTATGCAAGCTAATAAGTGCCCTCAATAAACCTGAAAATAAGAAAAAACATAACCACTCACTGCTTTTTAATGGCAAAGCCTAAGTCTTGTCTTCAAATGCTTTCAGGCAAAAGATAGCAGAGCAGAGCCAGCGGAGGGAGGGAGAGGCCAGAGAAAGGGCTAAAAAGGCTGATGAAAGGGCAGCAAGAGAGGATGCACTGGTGGATTTAGAAGATCAGTGGGCAGTGATAAAAGCAAACCATGGGAAGAATCTTGCCATTTGGGAAGAAGAGTGTCAACATTTGACAACAGATGGCATTCCAAAGCGATCATGGCCAAAAAAACCCACAAGAGTTCGCAAACCAAAGCTCCCTCCCACATTGAATGAAGATAAAAATGAGGAAATTGAAGAATGCGATGAAGAAATGGATGACTAATGATAACCGGCTGCAAATTCTGCATGCGGAGAATTAGGTGTTATGCTTGTATCAAGGACCCCTATGCATGACATTTTGACCTGTTGTACAAAAGAATTTACTCTGCCACAACAACAGCTTTTGTGCCCCCATAATATAGAGTAAAGATGTTCTCAAGACACTTCTTAACTGTTATATAATTTTTTCAAAATTTAATATACAAAATTTTGAGCTAAAATTGAGCTTGACTGAAATCTGTATCAAGGAAATCTACTATACTGTATAGAGGAAATAAAGGGAAGAAAAGGAAGGAAAAGGGAATATACTGGTAGTCCCCTGACAAGATCCCTTTGCAATAAATTTTAAACCTTGTAGGACAGTGCATTCCATAGCCATGAAGGAGATATAGAAACCATCATCACCCAGTCTTCAAATCAAGATGAGGCATAATTCAACATCTGGTATGAAGAGAGTGTCTTTGAGGATCAGCTGGTGACCCTTTCCATATCTGGCATGAATAGTCCCTATGGCAATAGCAGATACAGTTGATCCATTTATACCTCAAATATTATGCCAAGAACTTTTTACAATGAGGCAAACAGTGGCTAGTAGCTCCTGAGCCAAAAAGAAATGGTGCAAAAAATACTGTGGCTGTAAGGTCAGTTGTTGATACAATAGGATCCTTTTGACCCATAAAGCTGATAGAGAGTTCATGGAGGATGATGGCACAAGAGTCAGATCCACTGTCATCAGGTGTTTCGATGACTACAGCATAAGCTTCATTCTTGTTTTCTTTGTCCCCTTCTGATTTTCCCTCTTATCCCTTGTGTTTTTCCACCAATCAGGAGCCTTTCCAATGCTGCCACTACCATCCCCCTAATAGTTTTTGATAGTATGTCTAGATTGCTGGCAGTTTGTACATTTTACAGATTTGCAGATTTCTTCTGTTTTGTAGCAACGAGCTTTTCTCCCTCCTTGATGGAGTCATAGTGCCAAGCCTCTTTGGGCCTCAATTTCAAGACATTGAGTGATATCATCAGGGGTGATCTTCATAGAAGAGGATGTTATATTACCAATCATGATATTGTAAAGCTAATCAAACTTGCCATCTGTCATGGCATGAAGGTATAAGGTAATTGCTATCTTGTCCTTGGTAGGTGCCTGTTTGTCATAGATAATCTCAATTAAATCTTTTATATCTGCAATGGGGCATTGTCAGGCTTTGGAAATGCCGAGGTGTCCCGAGGTGTTGGACGGGAATGGCCAAGTCCTGCAGGCCAGTTGTAGTGGCTTGGCTTCAACGTGCTCGTGCATTGCACCCTACTCTCCGTGCATCCCACTGATTTGGGACAGAAGAGATACCCGGGAGAGTGCCGAGAGTGTCAGCCCAAGTAAAGGACTTTAGACAGGAGGAGGGAGGACAAGAAGGCATAAACCTAGTTGATTTCCAGAACGAAGAACCATCTACATACATTCACTACTTATATAGGTTAAGAAGTGAGATGTGGAACAGGGTGGCACAAGGAATGGAGAACAATAAGATATGAAGAATCATGTAGAGGTATTGTCTACAATGATCAAGAATAGAACAAGGAATGTGGACGACAATAGAACAATGAAGTATGACTGAGAACAAAAGAGTGAGTGAGAATAGAACAATGGAAAATGGCCGAATATAAAACAATAGGGCCATGACCGAATAATAGGTGAGTAGCAAATGTCCCAAAGGGGATCAGTTACAGGGAAGGAAGGGGAATGAAAGAATAACAATGAACAGAGGGGGTGAGATGAGGAAAGTAAACCAAATGATGAGCCGAATGTACCGAGCCGAGACTATATACTAGTGAGGAATGACTTGTCACTGGTATGGGATTAAATGCTAAGGGTCAATCATTCGGTATTACCAAGTGAACCGGAGCTCGGTATTGTGGGCTTGATAGGCATTCACAGTATCAGGTGTAGTGAGATGGGTATGCATTGGTGTTTGAAGGGCATTGAATCTGGAGAAAGCTCCACTTTGGTATGTCTTATCTTTCAGGTATTCCCATGCTTCTCATGCAGTAGTTAAAGTTTCAATCTCTTGAGATAATGAGTCATCCAAGATTTGACAAAGGGCACCAATAATAAGATCATTGGTTTGAATCTATTCATCAGTTTTGTAGGATTTGTTGGAGCCTTGTTGTTGGGTCCCTCAATATATGTCTATAGGCTATAGCCTCATAGGACAGACTGTCACTTCCTTGACCATAATGTCCATCCATTAGCAGTAAGTATCCCAACAATCTTCAGCTTGATTTCTGTCATAGCAGTGGTCTGATTTGATATTCTTCTTTCCCCCTTTTTTTCACACCATGTGAATACTCTGTTCAAAGCATGGACAGGAAGCCTATAACCTATTGAATCTAGAGTTCTATATAGAAAATAGTACATGAGCTTATGTCAAGGAAAAATAGAATAAGTGTCTCACCTCAGTCAAGATAATGTGACTGAGGAGATCACTAGCTAGCTGCTGGTGTTTATATACTGTAGCTAAATAATAACCATGAATAACAATATGTAGTTAAAACAATGGCAGTGAATGAACAATGGCAGTTGAACAATAGCAGTAAACAATCATTTGTGAATGTGGGCATGTTATGAGTAAGGACTATCTCATATTCCAACAGAAGAGACTAATGAACATATAGATCTTATACTAATTTCTTATCTAAGAAGAAGAGAAATGGATTCCTATACTAGATATGAAATAGGAATTAACACAAGGATCAAAAAGGATAAGGGAGTGAGTATTCCAAAAGCTAATTTGATATTCAACAGAGTTGCATATATAGAATATAGCAACAGATCAAACAATAGAAAGGGTTAAGTGTGAGGTTGAATACAGATTAGAAAAGTGGTGAAACCATAAATAGAAATAGAAAAGCAAAGTGAATGGACTTATGCTATAAATGGAATAAGAGCATGTGGTATAAATGGAAATGAAAGAGTGAAGCATGTGATGTCAAGATGGAATAGGCAGGATGAGCAGAGTAAGTGTGAGGATGATCATATGGCTAAAATAGGGGTAAGGTTAAATGGCCAAATAAGGTAAACAGGGACTTCAGTAATGAAATCCTAATAGAAAGTCTCAGTATATGATGAAAATTAGTATGAAATATCGAGAAGATTTCAGACAAATATCAAAGAACTTAGGTTTCTGAGGCTAAATTCTTAAAAAAAAACCTAGATTTTATTTATTTATTTTCGGTTAACAATATAAAACAATCAGGCAAACCTTCACAAAATCTGTACATGATATTTTGAGCCATATATATATATATTATGTCTCCAGTACTACCAATCATCCTGCCACAATGGTCAGTGTGAAGCATAGAACTAGATTTGATGAGTTTTTTTATGCAAACCAGTCTCAAACAATCTGGTGACCTTCATCATTTTTATATGATTTTTCCAATCAATAATAAATAAATATTTATGTCTGCAGTGTATGAAAAGAAATATATATGGATGAATCCTATACAGCATGTCAAAACTCCCATGTATAGAGGTTATATCCACAATTCCCCACCCCTGTCATCAGCTATCACGCTAGAGACTATCACCTCCTTTAATTTGATTCTCACATACATTGTTATATCCTGGCTGATAGGGGGCTCTCATGGCCATCCAATGCTGGGATATGAGTTTGTCTTGTCCATCCTTGGGTAGGGGGGTTTGGTGGTGCATAGACATGACACTGCTATTCCCTTTATTGTGGATACTATATGGGGTAATTGTGACGATCCATGGGACTATAATGGATACTGGCTGACCTCAATGTCGGCAGGGTACTCCACCAAGTTATCAAACTTGACAAGCAGGGTTAGCGTTACAGTTACATCAAAGTCGTCATCTCATATGGTGCCAGCTTTATCGACT
>QLPI01002614.1:0-14847 GCA_003314275.1 Chroogomphus rutilus | reverse complement strand
ATAAATTAAATAGCTGCCTAAAGAATTCTTCAATCCTACTGAACTTGCTCATAATCTCATCAGTTTATACCTTCTTGTCTTCCCTCCTCCCGTCTGAAGTCCCTTACTCAGGCTGACACTCTCGGTACCCTCCCAGGTATCTCTTCTGTCTGAAATCAGTGGCATGCACAGAAAGTAGGGTGCAACGCACAAGTACATTGAAGCCAAGCCACCCCAATCGGTCTGCAGGACTTGGCTGATTCCTGCCAGCATCATGAAGTCAGTACCATTGCACTAGTACTCAGCCCATGCATCGTTGGCATTCTCGGTGCCTGACAGTTATGCACAGTAAATGGAGTATCCTCCAAGTGCTACATACCTCTCTTGCTTCTTGGACCTGCACTGTCTTGGGCTTTCCATGCTTTCCACCATTTATCGACCCCCTGCATATTCCACATTGCATTTTATGATCAGGATCCTTCTACCTGTCCCTTGTTGCTCCCTACGGGCATCGCGCTTTGAATTTGGAATAGACGAAGATCCTCATCCAACATCACATACTTAAAGCCCAGGCCACTCAATACGTCCGACCAGCTTTGACACTTGTCATTTGGATCTTCTGCGATCCTGTGCTTCCTCTTTCTTTCTCAATCAGTTGTCCAAGTTGAACTCTACGGGCTCAATATTCTTAGGGTTGGCTGGCTCTTTCGATCATCTTGACTTCTTGTAGCAACATTCAGACATATCTCCCTCGGAAGACACCCACCCCTTTGTTCCTCGTCGTCTGTTCTCCATTGGTCGCTAATGAGCTGTTCCTTGGAAGCGATCGAACAATTAATCAGAAGTTGCTGTGTCTTTATCTATAATCGAGGTTCCAGATGGTCAGAATGGTCAAAATTATCTGAGCCTCAAGAAATGGGTAAAGTGGTTGAGGCACGGAACTTAATGATGGGAAGGCTGCCCAAGCTGGGGTTGAATTTTACATCTGTAACCCAACCATGCTGGCCATGACTTCTGATCCCGGAGTCTTGTCGGTATCATCTTAACCTATTATCTGACGTCCCCGAGAAGCATCTTGTGGCTTTCGACGGGATTTTCGCCTTGTACATGCTCTTCTCCTATTTTCCCAGGCTCTGAACTACGTCTAGTTCGTACGAGACTCGCTCTTTCACCCTCTAGTAGTCTCCTTGTCTAGCAACTCTCGTAGCTAATCCGCTCAAATAGGTGTTTGGAAAATTGCTGACTAAGACTCGACCCCCATGGATCGCTAGAGATGGACCTCACAGTAGAAGGGAGGGTGATTATCAGAATGTTAGAAAGTCATTTCCTCCATCTCTTTCCTTGTCATTGGCTTCCTGCTCCACATTTCTTCTTTCTCCAAGTCAGCGCTTTGTGACGCGGGAGGCTGCTCGCATGGACATAGACAAGACAGTTGCCCACTACCTGACATAGTTACAGCCAAGTCTATGTCATCGACACTGCCAAGAGCTAGCTCCATGCTTGGTACAATGCTCCCTGATACTCTGACTTGCTTACTTTTCCCTCGAAATTTGTTCTCTCAGGTCCATGGGTTTGGCGAGCTTGTCAATCTTATTTTGCACCTGCCGCATCCTCGTAAAGCATTTAGCACTCAGCTACTCACAAGACATCTAGGGATAACCGGGAACGGATCGTGATGAGCTCTGAAGAATGAATGATTCTCGATGGATCCGAGAGCAATTTAGCGACAAGCCAACGATTTTCCTGTATCCCAAAATCTTTTAACAGATTTCTAAGAAACTGAACAGCTGCAGCCCAGGTGCCGCAGCCAACTGAAGTGCCGTTCTAAGTTTATATCCTATTCAAGTCCATCCTTTCCAGAGTACGTATCAAACCAATTCAGACTATGTATCGTCCGCAAAGGAAAATGACTTTTGCGAGATATATCGATGATGAGTCATTAATCAGGGTGGCTCCCAAAAGGTAGCGTGTGCGAAGCCTCATCAAGGATAGAAAAGGAATAAACGATCTTTAACCGTACAGATACTGGGACGCCGGTGGGATTCGGCCCAGCAATCCTCCAAAAGCTCCCAAAGGAAATCAACATGCTTAATATTATATCTCAAAGGCGAGCATGGTCTTTGCGGCGGTGACTTGTTCAGAACGGCCATCATGACGGCGGGTTCTCGAAGTGAACCGTACGGAACATCCCCCGTCAATAGCTAATACATAGAATGGGGTGAGAAGGTGCATCCAAAATAATCAGTGTGACTTGCTTGGAGCGTGGTGCTTGCCAAAGCATAGACGTCCGTTGCAGTTGTAACCTGGGCATCATTGTTGAGGACGAGCTCAGGGGCACTCCACCGGATGGAGAAGGACACGGCGGACTGGCTGAGTCCCGAAAGACCTGCAACTGGATCGACCTGTCGCGATAGACCGAAATCAATCAACTTGGCGTGACCAGTGTTGTCGACCATCACGTTAGCCTGCAGCCATTCTAGACAGGTGCCCTTCTAACATGGAGTATTCCACTCACCGCCTTCAGATCACCATGAACGATACCCTGACCATGTAAATACTGGACACCCAATGTGATCTCCCAAATCTAAACAAACGTTAACTGGTTTGATCACCGGCATAGGCACTGACCTACCAATTTCATAGGATTGGCACCAGGATTATCTCGAAGATAAACATCCGCACTGCCGCTGGGGTACCATGGGGAAACCATGCCAGGTGTGTTATCAAAATGATATACAACACCATGAAAGGGGGAGACACTTTCATGGTTGAGCAGGGACCATATCCAAGCTTCAAGTTGGAAATGCTATGGAAAAACATGTCTCAATATAATATAATGTAGGTCTGCTGGGTGGTCACGAACATTGGATAGGGCAGGTGTCTTCCTATTACTCCTAAAGTTGCGTAAAATTTTGACAGCGACCTGCAGTAGAGGGTCAGCAGACTGCTGTCTGCCATGTGGGATAAGGATTACTTGTTCATGCGAACAACTTTCGTTGCTCATCACATGCAATACGCCCCTCCAGATGTTTGAATATCCCCCACAGGCAACAGGGTGTTTGCCTATAAATTCTATACCGGATTTGGTTTTTTTGATCTTCCCTCCCACAAAATCGTCTAGGGTTTGCAAAGCATATATCTTGGAATCGAACCGGTACACGATTGGTATGGTGTCAGCAAAGGCATGATGGAGGGTGAAACATGCTGTTGGGGATCCTCGTTCACTGCTAATGCCATCCTGTATTGGGATATGGGGATCACTCCGTGTCTTTCATTCCCCCGCATGGTACGGTGAAGTTAGTCGTGGGGGGAAACAGGCGATTGATTTGTGTCTCACCAACAAAGACTTTGCTGAAGACATGGCGGGTCGAGGCATGGCGGGTCGAGGCATGGCAGTGTCTAGTGAATCCGAGCGTATAACCTAAAGGTCTTGTTATGGTCCGTTTGTGTTGGTTCGTTCAGGTGTCTGAAAGTCTGTTTCGGCGTCTAAAGGAGTGGCAGGTTATAAAACGGTCCATTTTAGACGCTGAACTGGGATCGGCTCCCTAACCGACTGGGTGGGTATAAACGGTATATTTTAGACGCTTAACTGGGATCGGCTTTCTAACGGACTGGGTGGGTATAAACGGTATATTTTAGACGCTTAACTGGGATCGGCTTTCTAACGGACTGGGTGGGTATAAACGGGATATTTTAGACGCTTAACTGGGATCGGCGTCCTAAAGGACTGGGTGGGTATAAATGGTCCATTTTTGGGTTGCGAACAAACTTGTGCGCCTAACTTGGCTCAATGGGGTCTAATAAATCATCTTGCGTCAGTGAGAAGCTCATCGCTGAGAAGCCCCTGAAAAAGCCCATTTTGGCTGGGCTACGCTAATGTCACATTCTTCTCATGAACCGGTAGACAGAAACCCAGCCAAAATGAGCTTTGGGATGGGCTTCTCAGCGATGGGTTTCTCACTGCCCCGAGACGATTGATTAGATCCTTATTGATCCGAGTTAGGGGTCTAAAATGGATCGTTTATAACTAGCTAGTCCTTTAGACGCCTAAAAAGACCTTTAGACACCTGAACGAACCAACACAAACGGACCATAACAAGAGCTTTAGGTTATATGCTCGGATTCACTAGACACGGACGTGCCTCGACAGGCCATCTCTTCAGCAGAGTCTTTGTCCAATATTATTATTATTTCTCATATATTAATACTGTTGAGTGTCAGGTATTAGTATTTAGTTTCAGCCTAAGTAGTTGATTGTCCTGCTTAGTAAACTGATTCTACAGGGTGAGATTGTTCTGTTAATTATCCTGTTCAATTTCATTCTATCCCTGAGGGTTTCTAATCAGTTGATTGTCCTGAATAAAGACTCTTTTGTCTCTTGAGATTACTTCAATGTAATTTATGTCTCAGCCTCACTCTCATTTTAGAGTGCATTGACTGGGTCATCTGTTCAATCTACTTACTTTCTCTTTCCTCTAAGTGAATTCCCTTTCATGGGAATATCACTAGACCCCTAATTATCCTGAACCTACAGACTTTGATGTCTCATTCATTGCTGCTAACAAATGTATCACCTTCTCATGGTATTAGCTTACTAGAGCTATTATACAGAATGTGACCAAGGTATGAATAGGGAATAGCATGGGTTAGGTCAACCTGCACAGGTCACCAGGTCAGGTGTCCTTGGGTATGGGTGTGGGTCAATCCAAGAGCACCTGTAACCTGGCCCAACCCATGGTGTCACATGTGTACATATGAGATAAATGTGCCACATGCACACAAGTATGACATGAATGTGCCATCAGGGCATGAGCCATATGTGCTGTATGCGCATGTGTATGACACACATGCACGTGGGTGCAGCACACACCTAACATCCATCCACCGATGGGAAAAAACCCATGGGTTGATGAGTTTGGGTTTCCCATCAGTTAGGGGCAAGTTGTCAAGTACATGTACCAAGTATCAGGTAACTTAGCAGTGCCAACCGAACAATCAGTCTAATTCCACATGCAAGTGACCAAGCCACATACAAGTCACTTGGTACATCAGTCTCAGTCTCAGCTCAGCACATTCAGCATCCACATTCCCCACTCCTATCCATCATCCACTTTTCCCTCATTCATTATCCATTAATCCCTACCCCTTTTATTCTTTATTTCTTGGCCCATTTCACTTCGGGACATTTCTTTATCGTTCTATCCTCGGCCATGACCCTATTGTTTTATAGTCGGTCATTTTCTGTTCTCTTATTTTCATTGTTCTATTTTCATTTACATTCCCTTATTCTATTCTTGATCATTGTGGACAATACTTCCACATGGTCTTTATACCTTATTGTCCTCCATTCCTTATGCCACCCTGATTCCACATCTCACTTCTTAACCTATATAAGTAGCACATGTATGTAGACAGTTCTTCATTCTGAATATCGACTAGGTTTATGCCTTCTTGCCTTCCCTTCTCCTGTCTGAAGTCCCTTACTTGGGCCAACACTCTCAGCACTCTCCCAGGTATCACATCTGTTCCAATTAGTTGGCATGCACAGAAAGTAGGATGTAACGCACAAGTACATTGAAACCAAGCCACTCTGATCGGTCTGCAGGACTTGGCCATTTCCCACCAGCATCATGAAGTCAGCACTATTGCAATAATGCTTGGCCCATGCATCGTTGACATTCCAGGTGCCTAACACAAGTCACCCACATTTGACCCATAGGTGACCTGTGCCATTCCTTAGGTACAAATATTAAATTATGTTCCCCATTGGTCACATCTGATGCAAGTCACACACAGTCACAGTCCAACTCAATGACAGATACAGGGTCCAGGTATAGGAAATATCTCAATCTGGAATGGGCTATTATTGCAACAATAGTGTTGGGGATTAGCAAACTGTCTACTAGGTTTCTCTTCATTTTTGTGGACTAGATTATGCCTATATGATCCAAACCTCACCTTTCAAGAAAATCCTAGCAAATTCAGCTTTAATGGACAACCAAGAAATATAATAAGTTTTTGGCTAGTCAATTAAGAATGAATTACTTACAGTGACTCACAAAACTGAGTCAATGTTTGGTGCTTTTGGAATATTCATTAAATAGCTTTGAATGTAAAACATATATGAAAAAGGTGTTGGTGCATCAAAGAAAGAATCTGATCAGGGCTATGCAACCATTAAAAATTATGTAATTCCGATCAGGGGTGATGAAGATATGGGCAATTCAAATCAAGGGCTCATTGACTCAGATTTGTGAGATGGTGTCAGAACAATCAGAATCTGATACTCCATCTATTATATAACATGCAACCCTTGATAGATGGTTACTCTGGTAACCTTATCTTTCATGAGAACTCAAATTAAGGTAGTTAATCCCCTCCAACATGTCCAGAACTTCACTACACTCCAATGCACCCCACTTCCTCTGCTCAAAAGAAAACATCCTCTCCTTGGCCTCTCATGGTCATTCCACTCACACTATTGCCTCAAGACTTGGCCTCAGCCAGTCTACAGTATCCAGGACTCTCACAACTCTCCATCCCAACCAGCCCTGCTCCTCTGGAGGTCATCCCCCCAAGCTTTCCTCTAGAGATCAACATTCTATTTTATCACAAATTGCTACTGGAAGAGCTGCCAATGCTACTCAGGTTACCAAACACATCAATACAATTATCCCCCACCCAGTCTCCTCAGAAACAGTCAGAAGACTCCTCAGGAAACATTCATTCAAGGCTGTGGTGAAGAAGAAAAAGCCCTTCCTCAGTGCAAGGAATAGATGGCTGAGGTTGGCCTAGTTAAGCACCAAGTGCATACCAGGACTGAAACACTTGATACTCGTCGTATAACATCCACAGGTTGCAGCTGGGTTCTCCACATCATATATTACTTTCATATATCACTAAACATTAAGTCTATCTTGTGAGAGAACCACAAATTGGCAAAGTGGTGCTTTGGGAACCAGACCAGTGCCCCAGAATGGCGCCTAAGTGGAGGTGAAACCCGGGACTTAGCCTAGGGTAGAACACCAATAACACCACAATTTCTCTAGCAATAAATAGAATAAAAATCACAGTAAATTCCAGAGACTATTACCCTATTTGTACAGTTGACTCTCTGATATTCTAGTGTAGGAAACCCCATAGAAACCTAGTCTACCATCCCAAACAACATAACAGACAGAGCAGTGAGACTTAGAGTCAGGATCATGGGGTGTACAGAGTCATGATATTTTCATCTCCATCTCCATTTAAGTATTCTTTGTCCTCATTGGAACTAACAGCTGCACGATGCACTGTATGAGGCAGTGAGGTATCATTAAGCAAGTACTACTGACTAGAAGGAAAGTGGCACTGTCAAGCCTGCGATACTGAGCTCCAGTTCACTCAGTAGTACCGACCAATCCAACCTTACTGTTTAATCCCACACCAGTGACAAATCATTCCTCACTAGTATGTGGTCTCGGCTCGGTACATTCGGCTCATCATTTGGTTTACTGTCCTCATCTCACCCCCTCTACTCATTGTCATTCATTCATTCCCCTTCCTTCCCTGTAACCGATCCCCTTTGGGACATTTACTATTCACCTATTATTCGGTCATGGCAGTATTGTTTTATGTTCAGCCACTTTCCATTGTTCTATTCTCACTCACTCTTTTGTTCTTGGCCATACTTCATTGTTCTATTATCATCCACATTCCTTGTTCTATTCTTAATCATTGTGGACAATACCTCCACATGATTCTTCATACCTTATTGTTCTCCATTCCTTGTGCTACTCTGTTCCACATCTCACTTATTAGCCTATATAAGTAGCCAATGTATGTAGATGGTTCTTCATTCTGGAAATCAACTAGGTTTACGCCTTCTTTTCCTCCCTCCTCCTGTCTAAAGTCCTTTACCTGGCCCGACACTCTCAGCACCCTCCCAGGTATCACTTCTGTCCCAAATCGGTGGCATGCATGGGAAGTAGGGCACAACGCACGAGCACGTTGAAGCCATGCCACTATTCCTGGCCTGCAGGACTTGGCCACTCCTCAGCATTCCTGGAGCCTGACAGGCACATGAAAAGATGATATGTGAAAATAATTGCAATCTTGGTTAGATATACTCATCTCTTCCAATAATTGAACATAAGAAATTGCATGCATACACTTGAGAGAAAAAAAAACTCAACACATCTGTAGTTGGAATCCTTCAATGATTCCTTACCATTTTCTTTCTTCAGGTGCTGACTCTTCAAAATACCTCCCATTAATGGGCTTCCATTCCCCCCGAATCACCCTAACCCTCAGTCACATCCCATCCAACCCAATCTGAACCTGTTACCCAATCTGCATTCTGTGAAATCCCAGTATCAGGCCTCAGTCTAGACCCTCCATCGCTGAATCCAGCCATCCTTCGTGTGTGCTTGGACATCAATGACTCAGCTCAGGCCATGTGTCCAAAGTACCAAACACCATCCTCCACCGGCAGCATCTGTCACTTCTAGTTCAAGGTTGCATTTCAGTTGTGCAGCTTGTGCTGCATGCAAGCCATGCCAGCCTTTATAATGCAGTCTTCAAATCTGCTCAGCTTCTTCATCTGATTTGCAACCCATTGATATGATAGGTGGTTGGTGGGTGGGATAATGGTGGTGGGGGAAGAAGTATTTGGGAGATTAATTCTCCTCAAACAATCCTTACATCATTGATTGGTGCCAAAAACCCTAAATTCAAACTCTGATTGACCAGCTTCATGGGTTCAGCGATTCTATTAAGAGGGAGGTTGTAAAAGGGCACCCCTTTCTAATTCTGAATCAAATCCATCACATCTGGGTCACATCCATCTAGGGAATAGCACAGGTCACCCACAGGTCAAGTTTTGGTGACCTGCACCCAAACCCATCAACCTATGGGTTTTTTTTTTTTCAATTGGTGGGCAGGTGTTAGGTGTGTGTCATATTTATTTTTGAGGGATGGTGTTTCATTGGTTTTTTTTGTTAGTTCTTGCCTTACTGTGTGTGTCAGTGGTATCATATGTACAGCATTAACAATTAGATTATTCAACTGAAAATATGGGAAAGTACATCTCTTATGAAAAAAACGGATAGATGGCTCTATGCCTCAAATTTCTAGCACAAGCTGAGCAGTGTTATAATCTTTTGAGTGGACTTCCAGCTGGAGGGCCATGGTGGCAAATTACAGTCCACTACCACATGCTTGTAAACTCTCCTATGGCTCATTTTGGTGAAGGGTGGTCAGGATATCATTATCTACAAAATGTATGAGAATGCAAGAATGTTTGAATTCCACCTTGATTACCATAAATGCATACACATTGCTCATTGATGTTCTTGATGATTCCTCAGTCAAAATGCTCTACCACTGACCACCAAAGGGAGGTAGGGGATTGGGATGTGGGTTGCAGGGTGTCCAGTTGCCTGAGTATAGCTGTCTATCATGACTTGTGAGAGAGGAAAGTTAGCCAGCTTGGGAATCCCATCATTGGCAATGAGAATATTGGCTTAGGAAGACACCACAGGGTCTATGTACATAGTGCTAGCATACCTGGAGAAGGGGTATCTCAAGAGAAAACTCTAAGGAACCCCTTTGCCCCCCAACTATGGCTATATAGGTACTGTAGCCATGGTACTCCATTTATCTTGGGCATAGTACTCCATGCCATTTGGATATGGAACAAGGGTGCCAGGGGTACCAATGGTTGCTGATGATATGGGAGATGGCTGTGAATGATGCCCACTGATGGTGGCTGCCAACCATAGTGCCTGTTGTATATGCAGTTTGGTCATAGAAGTTGGGCATATACTGAATGGATCTTGGTTGGTAGGTTTAGTCGTCACTTGGTAGGCATTCTATCATGACCTGATTTCTGGGGCTCTCTTGAGAGATCCTACCTTCATGCACTCTAGCCTTCTCTGTGACACTTATACTTTGACCAAGGTCCTAACACCCAACTGTGCACTTGCAGTCAGAACAATGGAGAATATCAGTATAGGTTTGACTTAGATGACAACCAGCACTTGCTCTCCGTTTACTCTTTGTGCATGACCATGGGTAATACTGCCCACCATCTACCTTGTGACACATGCAATGAAAATTGTAATTTGACTTTGACCCCAACAGTGTCTCTGTCCTACCACAGATACATGTTTGGACTGTGACAGCCATATCACCTCTGTCCTTCCACAGACAGTCTCACATATTACAAGTTGTTTGAAGTGGACTGCAGAGGCTTGCTGTGAATTATACCATGTCTAATGCAGGTGACCATTGATTGTATCAATCCCTCACTGCCATCTACAGCTAACCAAGGACTTGATGTATGGGTAGAAACAATAGAAGGGTAAGCAATGAGTCACATGTACCTACCCTCCATATACCAATGTTATGTAACCAAGAATTCTGACCACAACTGTGATCAACATCAACAACCTATGCAAACTGTCTTTAATATTACCCTTCACATATTGATCTCTGTCACTCTCTCACACACACACTCTCTCACTGCCAATCCCATGTGGTCAGTGTTGAGATGAGAGACAGAGGAGGTAGAGGGTTAGGGAGGAGTTAGAAGGAGAAATGGGGTTGGGAGCACATAGAAGTGCATATATGCAAAGAATGGATGTGCATATATATTCCAAGAATGGACTTAGAAATATACTTAGGAATGAGGAAACACCGGAACAAACAAAAGTAGTATTAGAAGTATCTAAAAAGTACATACTGTACAGAAGTACTGCATGTATATGTAGAGACTGTAGATCAAGATATGGCACCCTATATGCTAGGTGCCCACTGAGGGAGAGAGATATAAGGGATGAAAAGAAAACAGATGCACTTGGAGCAGGTTCTATGGGGCAGAAATAGGGTATAGGACATATAGAGACAGGAAGGTGTACCACTCACGGGCTAGGAAACAGGGAAGGACATATTCAGGGCACATACATGCAGGTAATACATACTCACTAACAGAGAAATGGGGTGTGATGTCAATACTGAAGTTGAGGGCACTGCGAGAAGGAGCAAAGATAATTTTCACATTTAGTAGGGCCATATGAACAGGGCAGACAGAAATATATTAGAAATGTGGCAACCAACATCGTGTCAACTGCATGTGGATGCTGTCTCAGGGTAGTTACACAGGAGATTATATTCAGGACTCGAGTTTTCTATAAAGGACAGGTAGATAGATAATAACAAACTAGTCTCACACTCAAAGAATACTGTTTATTGTCATAATCAATGAAGTCTGGATTGCTCATGTTGTTATACCATGCTAATACCTTCGTCGTCATTACTCACATCCCTGGACTGAACGGGAACATCATATTGAGTGCACTACGATTTAACTGCAAGTATACTCACACTTTCCATAGAGACTATCATTACCAGGCAGTCACTTGGCCCCCTGCATATTCATAGTCACTATCACATGACCCTGAGCCATATTGGGCTAGATCAATCAGGGAAATATACACAATTGTCTGGACATACTGTGAATCATTCCTGATACATATCAAAGCAGACTCACACTGGGATTATATGCTACTAGTACCAGAGTTGTTCACAAGCAACTGTCATCTACTCATGCATCCCCTGTAGCTGCCTCCTATCAAGCTTCGGTTACTGACGGACTTCGGTACTGCCGAGGGGTATTGGCAAAAAGGTCGGGCGGACTATGGCCAAGTCCTGCAGGCCAAGAGTAGTGGCGTTGGCTTCAACATACTCGTGCGTTGCACCCTACTTGCCGTGAGTGCCACCCATTTGCAACAGGCAGATACTTGGGAGGATGCTGATGATGCCAGCCCGAGTCGAGGACTTTAACAGAGGAGAAGAAGGTAGAAGGGCCTAAGCCTAGTCGATACCCAGAATGAGGAAATATGTACATGCATGCCCTACTTATATAGGTTAAGAAGCGACATGTGGAATAAGGAATGTGGGACAACAAGGTATGCAGAGCATGTGGTTATTGTCCACAACGAATAAAATTAGAACAAGGAATGCAAAACAGGGATAGAACAATAAAGGATAGGATAATAGAATCGTGACACAAGATAGGACAATAAGGAGTGGCCGAGTATAAAACAATGGAGTTGTGACCGAGGATAATACAATGGAGTTGTGACCAAGGATAATACAAGGACAGGAAGTCCCAAAGTGAAGCAGATCGAGGAACGGGCAAATGGTGTGATGGAACGTGCCGAGCCTAGAACGGCGTACCAAGTGACGTGCATGCAGCATGGACACTTGTACGTGGATATAGAATGGCTGCTCGGTTGGCACTGCCAAATAACTGGAACCTTGGTATGTGTACTTGACACCTCCCTGGGTTGGCGCTTAGTCAAACTCAAAACCTTTGCATCATGTGGAGGGCTGTCTATAACAAAATACAATAAAGACAAAAACATATTAGATAGATATAAAAACAATACATCTCCTGAATACTTTCCATAATCACCTGGGACCTTCGCTTGAAGTCAGGGCATATTCCTCAAGCAAAGGCTAAAGTAACTGACATAATACAAAAAAATTCAATTGATAGGTTTGGGTTCCTATGGGTTTGAGTGCAGGTCACCAAAGTTTGACCCATAGGTGACTCGTGCCATTCATAGATGGATGTGAGGAAGAGCATGGGTCATACAAACCTGCACAGGTCATAGGTTTGGGTGTCCTTGGGTTTGAGTGTAGTTCAAGCTGAGAGCACCCACAATCTAGGTCTAACCCATGGTGCCAACTATGTTCATCTTAACAAAGTTGCATGTGTATGGCATGCACCTGCCACATGCACCTACTTTTGGGAATAGAAATGATGTAGTCATAATCCAAATGTAATATCTCCCAAAGGTGAGGCAATGGCAAGGTTCTGAATAGGGTTTGGCTTCAACTTATGTGTTGAGCCCACTAGACTGCACTGAACCCTAATTTTGTATAGACTGAAAATAATAGTGAGAATGGAAATGAAGATGGAAGTGAACGGAGGATGCTTAGTCAAAATCTTAGTTGCTATTCTGACTAAAGAACAGACTAACAAACATACAGGTTTTATACTAATTTCTTTATCTATAAAGAGTCCATGTCAAATGGAAATGGATTCCTATACTAGCTGAGAAATGCAAGGATCAAAATGAAATAGAGAGTGAGTATTCCAAAAGCATTTCCAATGTGTAATGGAGTTACCATGAATGTAATGTAACAAATAATCCAACAATAGAAAAGAGTAATTGTGAGGTTGAATTTAGATTAGGAAAGTGGAGTGAAGTTCAAATGGAAATGGAAAAGAAAAGTGAACAGATTATACTATTGATGGAAAGTGGAGTGGAAATATAAATAGAAAAATAAAATCAAGGTGAATGAATGTATACTATAAATAGTAATACAATCATGTGGTGTTGGAAATATGACCATGTGGTGTAACAGATATAATAGTGTATCACATGTTATCCCAAGATGGAATATAGCATAGGTTGAAAACACGAGAGTGATTGTATGGCTGAAATGGTCATACACTGAATTACCTAATAAGGAATGGGGGACTTGTCACGACCACACATTGTGCTTTGACTTACTCGGCAGTACCGACCGACCGACCCTTACTCATATCATCCCATGGCGCATGGTTTCGGTTTGGTACACCCAGTTCATCACCTGGTTCATTATCCTTTTCCCCAACCCCTATTATTTATCATCCCTACACTCCCTGTCTTCCCCCCCCACTTGCTTACCCTCAGGACGTTCACTATTCTCTTCCACTTACTCGCGGGCCTATTGTTTATTCTCGGCCATTCCTTATTGTTCTATTCTTTCCCACAATCTCACCCGCTTATATTTCATTGTCTTACTCTCACATTATTCTATCCTAATTGCTGTAGACAATACCTCTACATGGTCTTCATACCTTATTCTTTTTTCCATGTCTTATGCCACCCTTATTCCACATTCCGCCTCTCAGCCTATATAAGTAGTAGATGCATGTACATAGTTCCTCAGTCTGAGTATCAACTAGGTTTACGCCTCTCTACTCTCCTCCTTCTGTTCAGAAGTCCTTACTCAGGCCAACACCCTCGGCATCTGCCTGAGTATCTTTTTCCGTTACAAGTTAGTGGCACACACAGGAGGCAGGGTGCAACGCATGAGTACGTTGAAGCCAAGCCACCCCAACTGGCCTGCAGGACTTGGCCGGTTCCGACAGCACCATCAGCAGTACCGAGACCTGACAGGACTTGGCAATGACATCCTGACACCTACCACATGTGCACGCATACAATAGAAGACAGGTATCAGAATAGAATGCAATACCATTAAATTTGGAAATATTTCTATAGAGAAGCCATTGCCAGATGTCTTGTTTTCCCTTAAGATGCTATGAATGAAAGAATTAGTAAATCTGTGAAATGAATGTTTGTGATGCATTACATGTAATACCATCTTCATCCTGAATGGTTTGTAGCATTTTTTGATTTTCACCCACAAGGTACCCTATATCAAACTATAAATAGCTGATCGTGTTATGTTAGAACACTACTCACAGTGGACTGGGTTCCCATATCTCCTGAAGGTAATATTCCCCTCTGTGGTGTGGGTCAATCATGGGGGACTCTTAGTCAATATTTATTCTGACTGAAGAGTGGACTACTGAATGTACACAATCATATACTACTTACTTATCTATGAGGAGTCCAATGAATTCCTATAATAGATGAGAAAGCCAAAGCGTCTCATCATAGTCAATGCCAAAGCTTTGCATGTATCCTTGAGCTACAATGCGTGATTTAGGTTTATAGATCTTCCCTTGTGAGTCTCCTTTTTGAACAAATGTCCACCTGCTGCCAATTATGTTAGCGCCAGTGGGTGGTTTGACAAGATCCCATG
>QLPI01002612.1:0-25519 GCA_003314275.1 Chroogomphus rutilus | reverse complement strand
ACCTTGGAAAATCAATTTGTATCAAGGAGGTATCCTGTATCAAGGAAGTCTACTATACTGTAAGAAGTGTCTGGAGAACATTTTTGCTCTATATTATGGGGGCAAAAAAGCTTTTGTTGTGGAAGAGTAAATTATTTTGTGGAACAGGTCAAAATGTCACAGGTATAGGTCCTTGATACAAGTGTGACACCTAATTCTCTGTGCATGGAATTTGTGGCCCGTTGTGATTAGTCATCCATTTCTTTGTATTACTAGCATGTTGCATGTCACGCTTTGGTAGCCCCAATATCTTTGTGCTCATATTAAGGTCAATTTAGATCAAATCGCACTCAGAGTTTTTGTAATTAGCAATAGTGTTGGAATAGTTTGACCGGCATCTGTACATTGGTTGCCATGTCACATTAGTCACAGATGATTTGTAATTCCTCATCTGTTTGCAACGAGCCATTACCTCCGCTCAAGTCAAACAGTTGTCCTTTCTGTGGTCCTTGCTCAGCACCACTGAAATTCAACACAAACAGATCACTGGTTGCTCCCGTTAACCACCGCAGGTGCTGATAGGAACTGCGGAACCTCAAAAGCCCAAACTGGAACAGAGTCTGCTACGACTTTAAACTAGATCAGAGTCCACTACGACTTTAAACTAGATCAGAGTCCACTATGACTTTAACCTAGATCGGAGTCCGCTATGACTTTAAACTAGATCATAGTCCTCCACGACCTAAACTGGATCATAGTCCTCCACGACGTAAACTGGACCGGAGTCCGCTATGACTTTAATCTGGATTGGAGTCTGCACTTACTGAAAGTGTACCAGGCTGAGTGAAAGCCTGTTGTAACCAAACTGGGAAGGCGTACCGAGTGAAATTATGCCAGGCCTACTGGAAGCCTGTTTTTCCCACCACCGAGGGGATCTCCAATTAGTAATTGGCACGGGTAACCCTCGGGTATTTTGTGCCTACCTGTACCCGTACCCGAGAATACCCATACCCTTAGCAACGGGTAGCGGGTTATAGCGGGTACGGGTACAGGTACCCACAGGTTCAACGGGTATTGCATTTACCCGTGACCTACAACGGGTATTGTTCTTACCCACGGGTTCAACAGGTATTGCTTTTGCCCACAACTCACAACAGGTATTGCACTTACCTGCCACCCACAATGGGTATAAATTGACCCAATACTGAAATTTAATGTATTTTCTTATTATAAAAATTCAGAATTTATAGAATATTACCCCTAATAGTATCCCAACCCATAGTACGCTCCTCCTCAGGATTGGTGACCTCATCCCCCAATGCAGCCTCAATATCAGCATCCTTCACTAAACCAAGTGTGCTCTAAGATCCAATACACATAAGGGCTTGAGTTGTCTGAGCTACAGCACCGTACCTCAGGTGCACCCAGGTACACATCTGCCTTAGGTATAGACGACATACATACAGAGGCAAATGCACCTGGGCTTCCCAGGAGGCAGGATGGGGCTACCAGTAACCCCAATGCAAACAGCATCCTACCTCTGATACACCCAGGTATACATCTGCATTAGGTATAGATGACATACATACAGAGGCAAGTGCACCTGGGCTTCCCAGGAGGCAGGATGGGGCTACCAGTAACCCCAATGCAAACAGCATCCTACCTCTGATACACCCAGGTACACATCTGCCTTAGGTATAGACGACATACACACAGAGGCAAGTGCACCTGGGCTTCTCAGGAGGCAGGATGGGGCTACCAGCAACCCCAATGCAGTCAGGGTCAGGATTGGCCAACCCTGCAACATGCACATGCTGCACGTGCACATGTAGGTCTCATATGCATTCACATATGACACACACACACCACACACACACATGAGGTGTCGTATGGGGTCACATACAGCCCACATGCCTACTAATGTACTTCCAGAAGCAGCACAATGTCATAATCACCTTGTAGTCTCTTCCATCCAGTCTGTTCTGACTCCCCATCGCCTGTCCATGGCTAAGAATACCATTCTTTCCCCTCTGGATCAAAAGTGGTGATCTCACGCGGTGAACATGAAGGAAATATACCTGCTCCAGAGCCAGCTGCCTTGAAACTGAGGCCCGAGGACCATTGACGATGTGCTGAGAGCACACATATGGGTGCTCAGGCGAAGACAAGCCGGAGCGTCAAGTGTTCCCCTGACCCTAATCATAAAAAAGTGTAAGCGGAGAGTCGATAGTTTGTAAAGCAATAATAGGTGCTCACCTGTTCCCTGCCTCACTCACCGCATGCACCATACACGTTGTACGCGCCACACACACCTTATGTCCCGTACACGCCATATGCATCGTATGCGCCATACGCGCCATATGTATCGTACACGCCATATGCGCTGTACGTGTCGTACGCGTCATACGTGTCGTACGCGTCATACGCGCCGTACGCATCATATGCGCTGTACAATGTACGTGCCATACGCATCGTATGCCCCGTACGATGTACGCGCCATACACATCATATGCCCCGTACGATGTACGCGCCGTATGTGTCGTATGCCCCGTATGATGTATGCACCGTACACATCGTATGCCCCGTACGATGTACGTGCCATATGTGTCATATGCCCTGTACGATGTACGCGTCGTATGCCCCATATGATGTATGCGCCATACGCACCACACACGCCGTATGCGCCATATGTGCATGTGTATGAAATGCACGTGCGGAACTTATATATCATGATCAGCACACCTCAAGCTCAAACTCGACTCTCGAACGTACAAAAGCAGGTCCACTCATCTCCCAATTTCCTCATTCCCTTCCACTCCCCACTCCCTAACGCAAGGAACCTTCCCTTCATTTGACATACACACCCGTCCGCAATATGTTCCTTCGCTGTATCCCTCTACGCACTCGCCCTCTTCAGAGCGGGGCCTACAGGAGCAGGGCCAACTGGAGCAGGGCCAAGGATGGGATTCGGGCCAAGGATGGGAATCGGGCCGACCGGGTGGGGGGCAACAGGATTGGGGCCAGCAGGATTGGGGCCAAGAGGACTGGGGCTGGCAGAATCAGTGAGTGCGTCAGTTTGGCCACCGCTTGGGTCATAAGAATAGGAGTGGTGCATGCTGTATGATTTGCTGTAGGGCTTTTCGTAAGATTTGCCGTAGTAAGATATGCCGTAGTAGCGTGGCTCATGTCGTCAGCATAACCATAGGATTCATCACTTGGCCAACGTTGGGTATGTGGTAGCATCCGTCTGTCAAAAGTTGGTAGTGTTGTGCAGTGGGAAGGCCGACTGAGGGTATGTGTATGTGGTTTGACACCAAGCTGATGTAAGCGAGGTTGGCGCTGAACCTCGATTACATCAGCCACAAAGCATATTAAATAAATTTTGAATTTTTAAAATACAAAATTATATTGATTTTGAGTACAGTCACATGACGGGGGTGCAGGTGGGCTTAGATATAAGTTATATGAGTGAAATTAGCGCCAAATTTCGATTATATAAGCGAGGTTAGTGCTGAACCTCGCTTATATAAGTGAGGTTAGCACTGAACCTCGCTTATATAAGTGAGGTTAGCACTGAACCTCGCTTATATAAGTGTACCCATGAATGGGTATGGGTTGGAAATCCTGACCCTGACCCTTACCCGCGCTACCCGTACCCACTACCCGCGTGGGTTTCCAATACCCGCACCAATCACTATCTCCAATCTACTCTACTTATGGACCCCTGGATGCTGTCAAGCTTCGGTTGCTGACGGACTTCGGTACTGCCAAGGGGTGTTGGGCGGACAATGGCCAAGTCCTGCAGGCCAAGAGTAGTGGCGTTGGCTTCAATGTACTCATGCATTGCGCCCTACTTGCCGTGTGTGCCACCGATTTGCAACAGACAGATACTCGGGAGGATGCTGATGATGCCGGCCCGAGTCGAGGACTTAACAGAGGGGAAGAAGGTAGAAGGGCCTAAGCCTAGTCGATACCCAGAATGAGGAAATATGTACATGCATGTCCTACTTATATAGGTTTAAGAGGCAACATGTGGAATAAGGAATGTGAGACAACAAGGTATGCAGAGCATGTGGTTATTGTCCACAATGAGTAAAATTAGAATGAAGGAATGCAAAACGGGGATAGAATAATAAAAGATAGGATAATAGGAATGTGGCCGAGGATAGGACAATAGGAAGTGCCCGACTATAAAACAAGGGCTGTAACCGAGGATAACACAAGGGCAGGAAGTCCCAAGGTGAGGCAGACCGAGGGGTGGGGAGTAGGCATATGGGTGGTGGATGTGCCAAGCCAATACCGGCGTACCAAGTGATATGCATGCGGTGTGGTCACTTGGTCGTAAACATAGGATGGCTGCTTGGTTGGCACTGCTGAATAAACAGGTCTCGGTACATGTAGTTGACAGATGCACATGTGTAATCAGCGTAGGATCTGGAGATCTGAGATAGAAATTGAGGAGTTTGGATTTCAGGAGGTGCATAGAGAGCAGATACCGCTCAAGGAGGTGTGTTGGAATAGTTTGACCGGCATCTGTACATTGGTTGCCATGTCACATTAGTCACAGATGATTTGTAATTCCTCATCTGTTTGCAATGAGCCATTACCTCCACTCAAGTCAAACAGTTGTCCTTTCCGCGGTCCTTGCTCAGCACCACCGAAATTCAACAAATAGGAGATGCATAGCTTCCCTAATGTGAACACTCTATGACAAAGTCTCTCAGAAAAATTGAGCAATCACTGATTTATGCATTGTGCCCTACTCTCCATGCATGCCACCAATTTGGGATGGAAGAGGAACCCAGGAGAATGCCAAGAATGTTGGCCTGAGTAGAGGACTTAACAGAAGGAGGGAGGTAAAGGGGCCTAAGCCTAGTTGATACCCAGAATGAGGAACTATGTACATCCATGCGCTACTTATATAGTTTAAGAGGTGGGATGTGGAATAAGGAATGAAGAACAATAAGGTATGCAGAGCATGTGAGGGTATTGTCCACAATGATCAAGAATAAACAAAGGAATGTAAACAAGAGAAGAACAATGAAAACAAGATAATAGGAATGTGGCCAAGAATAGGACAATAGGGAGTGACTGTCAGGCGTTGGGAATGCCAAAGGGTCGGACAGGTAATGGCCAAGTCCTGCAGGCTGGGAATAGTGGCATGGCTTCAACGTGCTCATGCGTTGTGCCCTACTTCCTATGCATGCCACCGATTTGGGATGGAGGGATACCCGGGAGGGTGCTGAGAGTGTCAGCCCAGGTAAAGGACTTTAGACAGGAGGAGGGAGGACAAGAAGGCATAAACCTAGTTGATTTCCAGAATGAAGAACCATCTACATACATTGGCTACTTATATAGGTTAATAAGTGAGATGTGGAACAGAGTGGCACAAGGAATGGAGAACAATAAGGTATGAAGAATCATGTGGAGGTATTGTCTACAATGATCAAGAATAGAACAAGGAATGTGGATGATAATAGAACAATGAAATATGACTGAGAACAAAAGAGTGAGTGAAAGTAGAACAATGGAAAGTGGCCGAACATAAAACAATAGGGCCACTGCCGAGTGACAATGAATAGTGAGTGTCCCAAGGGTAAATGGGCAAGGGGAAGGACAGGGAATACAAGAATAATAAAGAATAAGAGGGTGGGATAGGGATAATGAACCAAATGATGAACCAAATGTACCGAGCCGAAGCCACACACTGGTGAGGGATGATATGGGTAAGGGTCGGTCGGTCGGTACTGCCGAGTAAATCAGAGCACGGTATCATGGACTTGACAGTGACCGACTATAAACCAATAGGGTCATGGCCGAGGATAACACAAGAACAGAATATCCCGAGGTAAGGTGGGTTGAGGAATAAGGAGCGGATGGGGTAGGATTAATGGTTGGTAAATGAGGAAGAGTGGACGAAGGATGGGAACGAGGAATGTGGAGGGTGGATGTGCCGAGCCGAGACCGGCATACCAAGTGACTTGCATGTGGCTTGGTCACTTGTGCATGGATATAGACTGACTACTAGGTCGGCACTGCTGAATTACCGGAATCTCGGTTTGTGTACTTGACAAATGGGCTATATTGAATAGTCAGGCATGCCGGCACATGGTCCCTCATAGTATCCCTCCCTTATGGCTGAGTCCCACAAGGCCATGGAAATGAAGTTGTAGATAGTGGCCCCGTTGGAGTTCAGACTTGCAAAATCATATAAGATTAGTTGTGAGGGATTTTGGGAGGGAACCATTGTCGACGTCACCAATGGAGGACTCATACATCAACCTTGCCTACATCCAAAAGTTAATGGGACTCTATGCCTCACCCATCACCAGCTATCTCAGAGGCAACAACACCACCCGTCCTGTCTGTTGGTGTACATATGCACCATACCCCTGAGAGACCAATCACAATATATTCATGCTTTTATTTGAAAATGATATCGAACTGTGCGCCTTTCAATTCTCTATTTTTCGAATATTTTTCTGTATTTTTATCCTCAATATTAAGGAAGATATTGTGTATTTACTTGTACGCTAATTACGGGCGCTTACCCATGCACAACGCAACGCACGTGGCCGGCTCCCTGGATAGGGACCGGTAGCCTGGCTCAAACCTTCGATAGGGTCAGGAGCCGGCTCTAGTATATGTGCGGGTGAAACATCACTCGCACATACTTCCCTCCTCAGTGGTTGACTACACTGAGGAGGTGAGTTGTATAGTATATTAATGTAGTGTCCGGGCTAATTTTCCCATTCATTTTTATTCTGTAAGATAAATAAATAGGTATATTTCTTTAATATACATTAGTGGTTGACTACACTGAGGAGATAAATAAATAGACTGCCTAAGAGATTCTCAAACCTACTGCACATTTGCTCATAATCTCATCACTGTCAATGTTTCTACTCCCTCCACTTCGACTATTGAGTGCAGCAAGGTGCTGTTAGAGCAAGATGCTATCAATGTGTGAGAGCCATGGATTGAAGGGTCACATTCGAGAAGTGCGAAGGTGAGTAATTTTTGCTTTGGATTTTCGACCTTACAAAGCATTCACCATAGTATGCCCATCTTCAAATGCAAGACAATAAGGGCGACTTCCATGATGTCTACTATCGAAATGTGAGGTTAGGCAAAGAGGACGATCGAACTCTCTGGCTCTGCAGTTGTTTGGCCAAAAAGTCATGCAATCACTGTGAAAAGCAAGGGAATATGTGTCTGAGGAAATGGGAGGGTGATCTGGACTTGGGTGGGTGTGTGTGGTGTGGTGAGAGGGGTGTTGGATGCAGTATCAATGAGAGAGGTTGAGGAACTAGCAAGAGGAAGAATAAGGGGAAGGATAAGGGGAGGAATCCCAAGGTTGATGCAACTCTGAGGTCAAATAAAAGGGCAAGGGAGAATACACCAGAGGATGATGGGCAGAGTGAGGTGGGCCCCTCAAAAAGGCCAAGGTTAGAGCCTCCCATGCATACCCCCCTCTTCCTCCCCAATTTTCCCACTCCCCAGCCTCTTGAATCACCATTGCCACCACTCCCTGCTTCCTCACTGCCTACCGGGGTGCCAACACCTCTTATAATGGTGCCATTGCCCACACTGCCACCTCTTACACTGCCTCCTCCCCCACCTCCAACTCCTTCACCACCACCACCACCTGAGCCATTGCCACCACCTGTCCCCTCACCACCTACTGTGGTCATTCCCCCTCTGCCGCCTGTAGCCCCTGCTCCTCCCCCTCCTTCTCCTGTCATCACCCTCACTCTCACAATTGAGGAGTTGAGGAAGTCAGTCAACTCACTTTGTCAGGGGATGGCAGAAAACAAATTTCAGACATCCGAGGGTAGGATCACCAACAAGGAATTGGGAGCAGAAGTGAGAAACTTGGCTCTGCAAATTTCATATCAGAGGTTGGTGAGTAGGGAGTTGGTGCAAGAGCCACCTAGGGTATGGGGGACTTGGGAAATCTGGGTGGGTGGATCTGGTAGAAGACCTAAGAATGCATCGGATGATGTTGAGGAAGAACATTTGGAGATTTTGTAGATTAGAGAATGTATTTGGACTTAAGAAATTTGTATAATTTTTTTGTTGTCTTTTATCTTGGAATTGAACTTGAACTGAACAAAGGAATGAACCAGAATTGTGAGTTAGAATAAATGAGTGAATTGAATTGAGAGTTGAACTTGAAGATGGAAGGAAGGAGCTGAATCACGAGTGGAAAATGATATTGAAATGGAATGAGTGAGAGTGAATGGAAGAGAAATTGTGAGGTGCTTATGGAATGGGTAATGGTCCAGATTTGGACAGGTATAACTTGTGAAAATTCTTGAATGAGTTCTGAAGTGTGGTTGAGTTCTGTTGTGAGGAGCCATGAAGTTTCTTCATCTGTGCCTTTGTATCCTGCCCACTGCACTAAATACAAAAACTTGCATGCCATACATCTGTTATCGATCTTCGAGTTGAGGATTTCAGATATCTCAAATTCAGTTTCACCGTTGATGATGACTGGAGGCAGAGGTGGTTGAATGTGATTAGGAATGGGATTAAGAGAGGCTGGCTTGAACATTGAAATGTGGAATATGGGGTGTACTGCGTTCATGTAGTCTGGGAGTTTCAGAGTAACTGAGTGAGTACTGGGACATGCAATGAATTCAAATGGACCCGAAAACTTCTCAGCTAGCTTTTTCATGGGACGAGTAGTCCTAAAGAATTGAGCTTTGACAAATGTGAGACTGCCAATAGGGAAGTTCAGGGATAGAAGTCAATTAGCATCTGCTGAGGACTGGTACATTTGTTGAGCATCAAGAATACTTTTTTGAAGCTGCTGGTGGAATTCATCCAGGTCGAATACAAAGTCTTGTGCTTGGGATAAAGTGAGGTCGTGTTCGGGATAAATGATGAAATTGGGATAGTAGCCTTTATTGGAAATGAATTGCGAGACTCCTGTAGCGGCACTGGGAGCATTGTTATGCGAACTCTGCAAGGGGTAATAGTGAAGCCCATTTGTCTTGTTGATAGTTGCAATAGATGCAAAGGTACTGCTCTAATGTCTGATTAGTATGTTCTGTCTGGCTGTCGCCTTCTGGGTGATAGCATGAGGTGAAATGCAACTTCATATCGAGGGCTTTCCCAAGAGAGCACCAAAAGTGGGACATGAATTCTGAGCCTCTATCTGAAATGACATGAGAAGGAATGCTGTATGTGAAGTATGAAGAGTTCTGTAAGTTGAGAGGAAGTGATGGTATCAGATGTAGGAATGAAGATAGACTGCTTGGAAAAGCGATTGACGATGACTAGGATGGCTGTAAATCCTGAAGAAGTGGGGAGCTGTTCGATGAAGTCCATAGATATCGAGTTTCAGGATTTTTCTGGTACTGGAAGCTGTTTGAGCAGTCCATAGGGCTTATGACATTGTGATTTGCTCTACATGCAGGTCATGTAGGATTTGCAGTAGTCTTTGACAAATGACCAAATGCCAGGCCAATTGAAGCCACGTCTAACAAGGTCAAATGTTTTGTTAATTCCAAAGTGTCTGGATAGAATGTGATCATGCTTATGTTATAAAACTCATAAACATAAGTCTTGTGCCTTGGGAATGTAAATGTGATCGTCAAATAGTAACAGACCGTTGGGATTAGTCTGCCACTTTGGGTCATCATTATTTGCAAGGTGTTTCTGAGCTAAGGAGTCAGAGGGAAGATGATTTTTAATGTTGTTCAGGATGCACTTGGTGTCCATAAGAGTTGTGGCCCTCGATACGGGTTTGACAAGGCTTGTGGCTCAAAGGGACATGGTCAACTGATGTTGAGAAAAGATGGGTCAAAGGTTTTGGGGATTAATGGTGGCATAGTTGTAAGGGAGAATCCCCTGTTCCCTAACAATAGGTATAAATGTAGTGATATAGAATAATGATATATAATTCTGGGAACCTGTCAGGCACCAAGAATGCCGACGATGCATGGGCTGAGTACTATTGTAATAGTACCTGTTAGAACCAGGGACTAATGAGTCATTTTATATATATATTCTACACTAAAACCAGAATATCTCCCCCAACCATTACCCAATCAAGGCGCAGCCTCACACCGAAGTCCCATATACTATGAGGAACATTCACGAATATTTTCGTGGTTTTAGGAGCAGGTTTTACCCCACACTGTCTACCTGGCCCCATACCTACCCCAAGGGCCAGCTCACCTCATCTGGACACGTTGGGAAGGGGATATACTGACATGTGGTTTCTTATTCAGTCTATTTACTATTTTATACTATTTCCAACTTCCCCCCTGTGAAGTTTTCCTCCTATATCATTTCCACCGCATATATGTGGGTGTACCGCATGCACGGCCGCATTAGGCTGGCTTCTAAACTTCACTCCATGAAGTTTTCGTCTTACCAATCACTTTCCATTTCATATAAATACAAGACATATTTATAGTAGAATAGTAACCAAAAACAATGAATTAAAACGCACTTCGTCCCCCCATCTCACTAGCCATTGGGCTATACTTAAATATCCTTGCCTCACGCTGAACCGAAGGTTAAGCGCCAAGTGCATACTTTCCCATTCGGGACTAGAACTCCAACTACTCATCGTACAGCAAGGCCAGGTTACAGTTAGGTTTCCAACACATATATTGTTGGGTGCAAACTTGCATCTCACCCCTGAGAAGACAAACTCAATATATTCTATTCTTGTATCAATTTTGGTATCATATTGTGCGCAATTTAATTCTAAAATTTTTGATATTATTTCTGTATTTTTATCCTCAAAACTGAGGAAGTTATTGTATTACTACTTGTATGCTACTTACGGGCACTTGTCCACGCACGACGCGACGCATGTGGCCAGCTCCCTGGATAGGGACCGGTAACTTGGCTCAAACCTTCGATAGGGTCAAGGGCCGGTTACAGGGTATATACGGGTGAAACATAACCCGCGTATATTTCCCTCCTCAGTGGTTGACTACACTGAGGAGGTGAGTTGTATAATATTATGTACAGAGCCTCAGGGCTAATTTCTCTCTTATTTCTATTGTAAGATAAATAAATTAGGTATATTTTCCGAATACATCTCAGTGGTTGACTACACTGAGGAGATAAATAACTTAGATTGCCTATAAAATTCTTCAAACCTACTGTAACTTGCTCATAATCTCATCAGCACCGTGGGCATCACAGGCAAAGAGTCAGCTGTTCATTGTGGATGATGACGATGGTGATGAGGAGAGTGGATGGGAAGGTGAGGATGAGATGGAGTAGGAGGAAGATGAGCCACCAAGAAAGAGGCAGGACTGTACCCTAAAGCCAAGCAGGAGGATACCCATGGTCCAAGTCCTACAGGCCGAGCCGATGGGAGGAAGGCAGGTGGTGGAGCTGCTGGAGGTGCTCCTGATGGGTCAGGAGAGGATCCGGGAGGTTCCAAGGATGTGGGATATTCGGGACAGAAGGAGGATGAATTGAAAGATGATAGGGCTGATCAGATAGATGTGGAGGGAGGTAAAGGGAAAGTGTCAGGCTTCGGAAATTCTGTCGAGCTGTCGAGCTTCGGTAATGCCGAGGATGCAGGCTGGAAGTAATGGTGTTGGCTTTAACGTACTCGTGTGTTGCACCCTACTTGCCATGCTTACCACCAATTTGGGACAGAGGAAGTACTTGGGGGGTACCGAATGCCGGCCCAAGTAGAGGTTTTACAGAGGAAGGAGGAGACAAGGGGCCTAAGCCTAGTCAATACCCAGAATGAGGAAATATGTACATGCATGCTCTACTTATATAGGTTTAAGAAGCGACATGTGGAATAAGGAATGTGGGACAATAAGGTATGCAGAGCATGTGGGTATTGTCTACAACGAGTAAAATTAGAATGAAGAAATGTAAACGGGAATAGAACAATGAAAGATAGAATAATAGGAATGTGGCCAGGGATAGGACAATAGGGAGTGCCTAACTATAAAACAATGGTTGCGACCGAGGATAAAACAAGGAGAGGATGTCCCGAGGCGAGGTGAGTCGAGGAATAAGGAGTGGACAGGGTAGGATTAATGGTTGGTGAATGAGATAAAGTGAATGAGGGATGGGGACGAGGAATGTGGATGGCTGATGTGCCAAGCCGAGACTGGCATACTAAGTGACTTGTATGCAGCTTGGACACTTATGTGTGGGCATGTTCTGACTGCTTGGTCGGCATTGCCGAGTTACTGGACATTTGGTACGTGTACTTGACAGAAAGGGAAGTCTAGAAACAGTTGAATTATAGTTTACTTGATTCTGAGAGTGAAACAGAAAATGGGGAAATGGGATAGAAAATTTGCGTAATTATTGTTCTAGTACATGTTTTTATTATATAATAAACCCATCTACGCACGTCCCTTCACAGAGACGCTTAGCATTGATGCCTCAATAACAATGCGCATGTGACTCGAGTGTAGTACCCATGTGACTTGATACACGTGTTGTGACGAACAGTGGAAGGAATGGGGAGAAGGGAGTGAGGGATGAGAAAATAAGGACAAAAACATCTTTGAGTGTATATTTGGTTACATGACAAGGAGAAATAGTGTAAAATAGTGTAAAGAACAAGTATTAGTGAGCATGCAGTGGAAAGTAGTATAACACACAGACTTACTAGTAGTTACCATGCGAGAGATACAAACTGGCGGTGACTTACATGCTAAGCGCCCGGATGATCAGGAGATGTAGGGGCTGGAAGAGCATATTTTGTATAAGATACACAAGGGGAGGAAGGGAAATGGATAGGAGGACATACAGGGGATATAGGAGTAGGGACTCGCGTATAAAGGAACAAGAATTGAGGGAACCGGGACGCATATATGCAGTCACCGAGGACAGATGACTGAGAAACAGGAGAATGAGACACGGGACACGACTCAGAGAAGCAATAATTGTTGCAAACGAGAAGGGAACAAAGGGAGAAGCAGTTCTATTCAAAGGGCACCACTGACAGGTGTCATTTCTCTATGAAGATCTCATCGGGGCAGCTTACAGTGGGCTGACCCTGCATATGCTCCACAAAATCCGTTAATTATGGATCATATTATAGTCAAGGGATTTACTTGTATAAAGATAGAGTAACTACAACAAATATCACCAGTCTCTCATACCGAAAAACCCCTTACACTTATACTTGATATCTACTTAATGCACTCACGTGACATCAAACCACATTGGGTCAGAATCTCCATCGTCGTTGTTCAAGGCTACGGACCCAATGGGGATAACTAAATAGGTGCTCTATATCACGCACACACCGTTATTGATCTATTTTATTATTGTGGATCATCCACAATGACCTACACGACCTTCAGTCATATCGCCGCCAGCTCCTCAGACCAGCACTTACATCCGATTGACCTGTTACGTGTCGCCAGTGTAACAGCATATATTCACACAGAATATTAGTTACACATCCCATAGCTACGAAAATCTGTACCATAGTAGCTAGTCCATCTACCAATCCATATCTCCCATCACAGTATTTAAGATGTGACATGTATTCTGGGTGGATATAATAATTGAGTGAGAGGAAGTGAGGGAGAATGATAGGATATATGAGGAATGCCTCCTTGGTTCTAACAGGAAGCAGAGGGAGGATGATGAGGATATGGGGAATGGAGATGAGACTTGAAGTAGTCTCTACTTAATAAATTGATTTTTTTTTCAAGCCTGAAAGGAAAAAATAAAATAGAAAATAAGAGGTATGTGAGAAAGATAAGTGGGGAAGGCTGAGATGTTTGGCCTTCCTGGCTGTGGTAAACGGGGGGAAAGAGGACGTGATGGATGGACTGGAAGAAGTCTGAAATGGGTGTGCTCATAATGTTGGAAGTGAAGTGTCGGGATGATGTGGGGACAGAATGGAGAGGAATTAGGGTCAGGACTGAGGGCATTGAGGAAGATGAGGACAGGATGGAGAGTGGAGATGGGTAAATGGGGGGATTTTTTGAGAGAGGGATGTCTTCGGGAGGGGATATTGCGTAGTTCAAAGTATATCTAGCTAGTTGCCACCCCCCCCTTTTAGGTAGACGTCCCATCATCTACTAAAGGTGTCGGCATCTAGCCAAGAAGAATGGAAGAGAGTTGTGAGAGCATAAATTGCAAATGTATGGGATGGATGAAACAAGAATGGATGGGGATGGATGGAAGAGACCTTGGCCGAACGTGCTGAATGGCGCTGCTGACCGAGAGGTCCCAACTAAAAACTTGCCAGCCATTCTGGTATACAAGCATGCACAAGGTAGTTGCATTGACTAGGGCTATTGGCAGAGCTTCCAGCAATGGAACAGGATCCTGGGTGAGGCTTTTGGAACAGTGGCAAGTGCCGACTGGACCGAGGCCATCGGGACACAACTAAAGGTGTTAGTGGAGTGACGGAATGTAATACTGCCCAATACCCTGTTAATCAATGGATTATAGCAGGTGGGCAAGTTGTGACTGAATATTGCCGACCAACGGATCTAGTATGTGACAGATGGATGGGTGGACGGAGATTGTCTGGATGGAATATCTAGTTATCATGTTTATATATTCAGTGATGACCAAATTAGCAGTACTGGATCAAGATTTGTAAAGAAAAAATAAAGGGGTAGCTGTGAACAGATGCTGATACGATCAAGCATGCATAGTAGGTTGTCGAGAATATTTGGCACCCAAACCAGATGACGGAAGGAATTAAAAATGAAGAGAATAGAAAGACATAGCAGCATTGATCTAAACCTCACTACTGGCATCTGCCGAGTCAATGCAACTCTTGGTGTGCTTAGAGGCCAACGGGTGGAAACCTAATTTTTGGTCACCGTTGCTGAATCTTCAGCATTAGTGTCCAAGGCTAGGGAATAGCACGGGTTAGGGTAACCCGCACGGGTCACCGGGTCGGGTGCCCTTGGGTTTGGGTGCGGGTCAAGCCGAGAGCACCCGTGACCCGGCCCAACCCGCCGCCTCAACCTTGTACGCACGTACCGCACGCACGCGCCGCACGCGCACACGTACGACACGACCGCGCCGTACGCGCACGCGTATGACACGAATGTGCCGTACGCGCACGCGCCGACACCAACGCGCCGTACGCGCTCGCGCCGACACCAACGCGCCGTACGCGCTCGCGCCAACACCAATGCGCCATATGCGCACGCGCTGACACCAACGCGCCGACACCAATGCGCCGTACGCTGACGCGTATGACACGCACGCGTGCGGCGCGTTCATGTCGTACGTCGCGTGCGCGTACAGCGCGTACGTCGCGTTCATGTCGTACGTCGCGCGCACGTACGGCGTGTTCGTGTCGTACATCGCGCGCGCGTACGGCGCGTTCGTGTCGTATGTCACGCGCGCGTACGGCGCGTTCGTGTCGTATGTCGTGCGCGCGTATGGCGCGTTCGTACGCCGCATTTGTGTCGTACATCGCGTACGGGTGCGGCGCGCACCCGACACCCGTCGACCCGTGGGAAAAAACCCATGGGTTGACGGGTTCGGGTTTCCCATGGGTCGGGTGCGGGTCACCCACATTTGACCCGTGGGTGACCCGTGCCGTTCCCTATCCAAGGCATCAGTTGCCTGGGGGATAGAGTCGGGAATGGTAGTTGCACAGGTTTTGGTTGCTTTGGGGCACCTGGCAATTTTGTGATTTTCAGTGGCACAAAAGAGACATAAGTTGTTGTCTATGTGTCTCTGTTGTTCGGTTAGGAGGAGCTTGCCATCCTTGCTGAGGATTTTGGTGTACTCGGGTTGATTGGACTGAAATTTTTTACTGTCCTCCTTCTTTGACATGTTTTTGTTGCTGCTATTATTTCATGAGGGGATAATCATAAGAAGTATGGCATGGGAAGTAGTTTGATTCTGGGTATACTGTCAAGCTGTCAAACTTCGGTAATGCCAAGGATGCAGACGGGTAATGGCCAAGTCCTGCAGGCCGGAAGTAGTGGCTTTGGCTTCAATGTACTTGTGTGTTGTGCCCTACTTGCCATGTGTGCCACCGATTTGGGACAAAGGAGGTACTTGGGGGGTGCCAAAGTGCCGGCCTGAGTAGAGGACTTTACAGAGGAGAGGGAAGGTAAGGGGCCTAAGCCTAGTTGATACCCAGAATGAGGAAGTATGTACATGCATGCCCTACTTATATAGTTTAGGAAGTGACATGTGGAATAAGGAATGTGGAACAATAAGGTATGCAGAGCATGTAGAGATATTGTCCACAACGAGTAAAATTAGAATGAAGGAATGTAAGTGGGGATAGGACAATAGAGATAGAATAATAGGAATGTGGCCAAGGATAGGACAATAGAGAGTGCCCGACTATAAGACAATGGTTGTGGCCGAGGATAAAACAAGGACAAGATGTCCCGAGGTAAGGCAGATTGAGGAATAAGGGGCGGACATGGTAGGGTTAATAGATGGGAAGAGGCCAAGAGTGGACAAAGGATGCGTGAGGAATGCGGACGGTGGATGTGCCAAGCCGAGACCAGTGCACCAAGTGACTTGTATACAGCTTGGACACTGGTGCATGGATGTAAACTGACTGTTTGGTTGGCACTGCCGAATTACTGGAAACTTGGTATATGTACTTGACAAGCACTATTAATATAGTGCTTGGCCGCACATCGTCAGCATTACTGATACCTGACAGGCTGGCTCATAGATATATGCAGGTGAAACACCACCCATCCTCCTTAGTGGTTGACATTCACTGAAGAGGTGAGCCTAATGTATAATTTAGTGTAAAATATCTGCCCATTTCTTTTAATTTCATTGTAGAATAATTAATTAGGTATATTTTCTTAAAAAATAACAGTGGTTGATATTCACTGAGGAGAATAATTAATTAGATTGCCCAATTTCTCTGAATCACTGTTGTGAGTTGCTCATTTACCTACAACCTTGAGGAACATTGAAATAATGAAGAAGCATGGGGCAATGGCCAAAACACCATGGGAAGTGAACAAGCTGAGGCAGGCATGTTTGTATCTGCTACTTTGTTGATTAATAACCAAATGATTGACTTGTGACTTTGTAATGATGTTTCCTGCAGCATACTCTCAAAATGTCCTGCCACAAGATTAATATCTGCTCCTGTCTCTAGCAGGTAGTAAAACAATATCTTCATGGCCAATGCATGCAGCATGGTGCCATGGGTTCCTCCCTGCATGTTCACATCCACTGCCTTGTCAATCAATAGCCAAACATGGTTTTATGACCATTGAACACTGCTGCCTGCTCCACACTGCCAAATTTATTTGCCATAATATTTATATCTGCTCCTATCTCTACCAGGTAGTGAATAGTATCTTTGTGGCCACCAAATGACATTGTCTAGACTGCCATGTGAGACTTTCCACCCTGCATGTTTACATCTGATTCCTTGTCTATTAGTATCTGAGATAAACTCTCATGTCCATTGAATGCTACCATGTACAAAGCATAGCCAAATTCCCCTCCTTGCATGTTCACTTCTGCTCCATTTGTTAGAAGTAAGTAAAATATGTTCTCATGACTATGAAATGATGCTGCCTGTGGTACACTGCCCTAATTACCTTTGTTTGTTCAAAACTGCACCACCTTCCAGAAGATTTTCAGGTGCTCTTTTCACTCAGCCAAATACAGAGGAGTATACTCTCTAGATAATTCTCACTTCAGTCATTGTCTGGGTCATAAAGTGTCAGCCAATTCATATATGTAGTGTTGGTTTGAAGAAGGTCCATTGTCATTTAGTGTAAAATATCTGATTCATGATTACCTGACTTAGTGTGACATATCTACTCCTCCACAGCATAATCAGATAATGGATGGGAGGCTCAGGTACTCAGGTGTACAGTGGGTCAAAAACTGCCCCAATGTTTGTGATTTTAGAAGGATTGATATTTTGTGAAGGAATGACATCAGCAAAAGTTCTGAAAAATTTCACATGATATACTAAAACATGTTGGATATCTACCAACTTAAGAAATCATATGAGTTCTATTAGTTAAAAGCCCGGGGGGATGGAACTGTTATTATATGTGGTTTTTATGATATATATTGTGTATTTTTATCTTGCGTGTATGTCCCGATAACTGTATATATGTGATTATATGCCCGATGCATATCAAGGGCTTTAGGTGCTGGTCCAGGGAGGTGACACACAGCCGGCAGAGTAGGAATATAATCTGTGGAGTATTCGACACATGGAAATGTATATGAATAAATGGCATAGGTAGTGTGTACTACACCTAGGAATGATATCCTAGCATGTCTGGGTGTTTGAAAAAGCGATGGGAATATATGCCAGTTTGAGAACTCGATTATACATACAGGCTTGAGCTCAATGACTGATTGAGAGATGAATAAGGCTAGAAGTAGTGTTTATTCTTGTAGATATTTAGTTTTTATATGCTAATGAACCATTCTGTGATAAGCCAAGGCCTTTCTAATGCAGCAATGGCATTTTCAATCCAGATTCAGAGTTGTTGCCCTGTTTTTTGATTGTTCCTCCATGTCACCGTCCATGCTCCCTACTGAATTGTGCTATGCTCTAAAATCTTCATCGTCAACAGTGAGTGCCTACACTTGAATCCTACCCCAATTGAAAATCCCTCTGATTCTTGTCATTCTTTCCTCAAGGACTGCATGTATATGCCCCGGTATGGTTGTATGTCATTTCCTATCATGTAAGTCCATTCTTATATCCATTGTAAACATCTCCTCTGCTAATCCTGTCCTTTACCTCCGTATCTCTCCCTCTGATCCTGTTCCTATGTCCCCTTCACTCCTCCAGCTACATGCACATTCAACATATATAACAGTGTCATTTGTCCATTCCAAATCACAATGTTGCATGAGTCATGTCAATACTATGTCTATGGGTTATTACTAATTGTCTGTGTGTTCCAGATCTCCTCTCTCTATGTTCCTTGGCTGTTCTACCTGCATATACTTGCTTCCATTCCCTCCCTCTTTCCTTCCACCTTCCCCTCTCTCTTCCCATTCCTCCCACCCCTTGTCACAACAAGTCCAATCAAAACTCATTGCTCAATAAATCAAACAAAATAATCACTCATTAGGGCAGTTTTTTGGCCCTCTATTATTTTCTCTGATTTTCAAAGTTACACAACAGTATAAGGTAGGAGTAGGTCATGTGACCTTATTTGTATCAATTTGGCATGTTGAACTTTGTTCATTCATCTCCTTGACTCCTTACCACCACTATGAAATCCATCTCTGCTGAAAAGCATTCTTCTGTTGTTTCTCTCCTCAATGAGGGGTATTTCCATCGTTAAATTGAAGCTAGGACTGGCCTGGGGAAGGGTACTATTGGCAGGATCAGTAGGGAGGTAGAGGGGGATAAGGAAAATCATCCTGGTGGCCATCCTTCCAAGCTTTCCCCTTATGATAAACAGTCAATTATCCATCAACTCAGCTCTAGAAAGCTTGAAAATACTATCCAAGCCACCCAATTGATAAATTTCATCATATCTACCTCTGTCACTCCTCAGACTGTTAGGAATGTGTTGAAGGAAGCTGGCTTTAGATCAGCAACACAGAAGAAAGTCCCTATGCTCAAGGGGTCTCATCATTAGCAATGTCTAATGTTTGCCCAATACTATGAAAATTGGACTTAGAGGGTGTTGTGGACTGATGAGACAAAAATCAATAGGATTGGGTCAGATAGTAAGGTGTATGTTTGGAAGCAACCAGGGGAACCAGTATCAGACAGGACCACCACACCAACCTTGATGGTTTAGGGGTGTATAGGCTGGAATGGGGTGGGGAAGCTGATGGAGGTGCAGGGGAACATGGATGCAGTGTAGTATTATGATATTTTGGAGGAGGGAGTGGAGGAGAGCATTGAAGAGATGGCTAAGGATAAGTGGTACTTCTGATAGGATGTTGTAGAAATGCAAGTATGTCTATTAATAGAGTCACTAATTACCCACCTAGTTACCTGCTACTGCACTATTTCCCCTGAGCTTCTAAGTATTTACTATAACTACCTCACTTGTATCATAGTAAAAACACACTGGTAAAAAGCCCAGTCACTCTGTTGATGAGTCTGTTACCTTAGTGGCCAATGAGCCCAGTGATCCCTCTGTTGAGTTCCTCCCTGTTTCCCAATTCCTCTCCCATTATTCCTACAGATTAAGAGTCTCAGTCTTTCTGACTGAGCAGCTTGCCAACCTCTATGACAACTTCTATGATGAATACTCACAATACATTCCCATTCTCCTGCCTCTCACTCAGTGCATACATCATTGATGTCAGCAACATCTCTCGTACTGCACCATGTCACATGCTGGATGCCAATACAGCTACCATCACTCACCTTCACATACATTGCAGCATGCACCGACTTTGAAGGGGTGCATAGCTATCTTGAGTAGTGATTGGCATGGGTATTGGAAACCTGCATGGGTAGCGGGTACGGGTAGCACGGGTAAGGGTCAGGGTCAGGATTTCCAACCTGGCCCAAATCTGTACCTGCGAATTATATAAGCATACCCATGAAAACCCATACCTGTAACACACGGGTACAGGTAGACATAATATACCCAGGGGTTACCCATGCCAATCACTAATCTTGAGGAGCCAGGAGCTGTTCCCTATCTCACCCTGACACTCCCACTTGCCTACAGTCATAATCTCAACCTAATCCTGAAACTCATTTGCACTTCATATGTGCCCTGTTTTCCCCTCATCTGTGCTCCATTCATCCCTATACATCACATGAGCATCCCATTCTCTGTGGGCATTGAACATCTTTCCCCACAAATTGCAAGTCCTTTCCTGCAGGCTGCATCACTATATCATGTTTGTGCACCATTTACTTGTGCCATTCTCGCCATGCTCACTTGTTGTATCATTTGTGTTCCATACACACATATTTACCTCATGTCATTCACACATTGCTCACTCATCGCACTGTTCACTTGCACCATTCATTTACTGTTCATTGCACCATTTATTGCACCATTTATTGCATCATTATCACCATCCATCATCTCACCAACATCTATACTGTCACTCACACTCACACATACACCATTCACTTGCCATTCACTTGTGTCATTTGCACATTGTCACTTGCATACATTGCTGTTTCATGGTGCATGTCAGGTACCAAAAATGCCGACATTGCAAGGGCCGAGTACTAATACAAAAGTACCAACTTCATGATGCTAGCAGGGGATTAGCCAAGTCCAGTAGACTGATCAGAGTGGCTTGTCTTCAACATACTCATGCATTGTGTCCTACTTTCCATGCATGCCACTGAGTTCAGAGAGGAGAGGAACTCATGAGGCTGCCGAGAGTGTTGGCCCAAGTAAGGACTTCAGACAAGAAAATGAGAGAAGGCAAGAGGTGTATGCCAAGTTGATATTCAGAATGAGAAACTATCTACATCCATATGCTACTTATATAGGGTAAGAACTGGATGTGGAACAGGGTAGTGTAAGTTATAAAGAAGGGGATAAGCTATGGAAAGCATGTGTAGCATAACTGAAAATAGAACAGTGGACATAGCCAAGAATAAAACAATAGAGTATGGTGGAAAATAGGATAATGGAATTTGACCGAGCATAAAACAATAAGAATGTGACCGAATATAAAACAATAGGGTCACGACCAAAAATAGAACAATAAAAATATCCTGAGGTAAAATGGGCCAGCAAATAAAAGCATAAGTGGGTTGGGAATAATGGATGATGAATGTACCGTGCCGAGACTGATGTACTAAGTGACTTGTAAATGACTTGGTCACCTGTGCATGGAATTAGACATTTAGTGTTCAGTTGGTACTGCCGAATGAACCTCTGCTTGGTAATGTGTACTTAACAGTGCAAGCCCTAGCACTCTCTCGTTACTTGGAGTTGATATGGCTTGAAAGAGTGTGTTGTAGAAAAGCAAGTACGTCTATGAATAGAGTCACTAGTTACCCACCTGGTTACCTGCTACTGTGCCATTTCCCCTGAGCCTCTAAGTATTTCCTATAACCACCTCACTTGTATTGTAGTAAAAACTCACTGGTAAAAAGCCCAGTCACTCTGTTGATAAGTCCATTGTCTTAGTGGCCAATGAACTCAGTGTTCCCTCTGTTGAGTTCCTCCCTCTTACACAGGACAATGATCCAAAACATACCTTAGAAAAAGCAGACCAGTGGTTTTCTGACAACAACATTCCCATGAAGTGGCTGATGAGATTATGAGCAAATTACAGTAGGTTTGAAGAATTTGTAGACAGTCTATTTTATTTATCTCCTCAGTGTAGTCAATAACTGAGTGTATATTCGAATAATATACCTATTTTATTTATCTTACAAAAGAAATGAAAGAGAAATCAGCCTTGAGGCTTTGTACATAATACTATACAACTCACCTCCTCAGTGTAGTCAATAACTGAGGAGGGAGGCTTGCGCGGGTCGTGTTTCACCCGCATATACCCTGCAACCGGCCCTTGACCCTATCGAAGGTTTGAGCCAGGCTGCTGGTTCCAAATCCAGGGAGCCGGCCACGCTAATCGCGTCGTGCGTGGACAAGCGCCCGTAAGTAGCGTACATAGTAAAACATGAATAACTCCCTCAATATTGAGGGTAGAAATACAAATAAAAGTGAGAAAATTTAAGAATTCAAAGGCGCACAGAAAGATACTGAAATCGATATAATATTACAATATATTGAGATTGGTCTCTCAGGGGTGAGATGCAAGTTTGCACCCAACAGTGGCCTGCCCAATACCCTGATCTAAATCCCATTGAACACCTCTGACAACACCTCAAGGCTGTTAAGTCTTGGTAATTCTGATAGTGTGGATGGGAATCGGCCAAGTCCTGCAGACCAATTGAGGTGGCTAAGCTTCAACGTACTCTTGTATTACGCCCTGCTTTTCCATGCATGCCACTAATTTGGACAGAAGAAAGACCCTGGAGAGTGCCGAGGGTGTTGGCCCAAGTAAGGGACTTCAGACGGGAGAAGGGAGGAAAAGAAGACATAAACCAAGTCGATATTCAGAGCGAGGAACTATCTACATACATTTGCTACTTATATAGGTTAAGAAGTGAGATGTGGAACAGGGTGACATAAGGAATGGAGAACAATAAGGTATGAAGAATCATGTAGAGGTATTATCCACAATGATCAGGAATAGAATAAGGAATGTAAGTGAGAATAGAATAATAAGATATGGCTGAGAATAGAATAATGAGAGGGTGTGTCAAGCTTTGGGAATGCCGAGGATGTGGACAGGTAATGGCCAAGTCCTGCAGGCCATAAGTAGTGGCTTTGGCTTCAATGTACTCATGTGTTGTGCCCTACTTGCTGTGCATGCCACCAATTTGGGACAGAGGAAGTACTTGGGGGGTACCAAAAGTGCTGACCTGAGTAGAGGACTTTACAGAGGAAAGAAGAGACAAGGGGCCTAAGCCTAGTCGATACCCAGAATGAGGAAGTATGTACATGCATGCCCTACTTATATAGTTTTAAGAGGTGACATGTGGAATAATGAATGTGGAACAATAAGGTATGCAGAGCATGTGGGAGTATTGTTCACAACGAGTAAAATTAGAATGAAGAAATGTAAACGGGGATAGGACAATGGAAAATAGAATAAAAGGAATGTGGCCAAGGATAGGACAATAGGGAGTGCCTGACTATAAAACAATAGAGTTGTGGCCGAGGATAAAACAAGGACAGGATGTCCCGAGGTGAGGTGGATCGAGGAATAAGGGGTAGGCATGGTGGGATTAATGGATGGTGAATGGCGTAGAGTAGATGAGGGATGGGAACAAGGAATGTGGATGGTGGATGTGCTGAGCTGAGACCAACGTACCTGTCAAGTACACGTACCGAGAATCCGGTAACTCGGCGGTACCGACTAAAATACTCCATTAAGCAACCAAATACGAACCATTCAATGAGCTGTTCTCGGCCAGACACACATCGGTTACATTCCTCGTCCCCATCCACATCTACTCCTCACTCCTCGGTCCGTCTCACCTCGGGACCTCCTGCCCTTGTGTTATCCTCGGCTACAGCCTTGTTTTATAAACAGGCATTTCCTATTGTCCTATCCTAGGGCACGTCCTATTATTCTGTCCTTTATTGTTTTATCCCTGTCTTACATTTCTTATTCTAATTTTGTTCGTTGTGGACATAACCACATGCTCTGCATACCTTGTTGTCCCACATTTCTTATTCCACATGTCGCTTCTTAAACCTATATAAGTAGGACATGCAGGTACATATTTCCTCATTCTGGGTATCGACTAGGCTTAGGCCCTTCTACCTTCTTCTCTCCTGTTAAGTCCTCGACTCGAGCCGGCATCATTAGTATCCCCTCGAGTACCCATCTGTGGCAAATACAGTGGCACGCATGGCAAGTAGGGCACAACGCACGAGCACGTTGAAGCCAACGCCACTACTCTTGGCCTGCAGGACTTGGCCATAGTCCGCCTGACCTTCTCGCCAACACCCCTCGGCAGTACCGAAGTCCGTCAGTATCCGACGCTTGACAGTACCAAGTGACTTGCATGTGGCATAGGCACTTGTACATGGACATAGTCTGACTGCTCGGTCGGCACTGCCAAAATATCAGAATCTCAGTACGTGTACTTGACAGGGTGGATGAAAATAGAACAATAGAAGGTGACCAAAGATAAAACAATAGGGCCGTGACCGAATAATAAATGAATAATAAATGACCCGAAAGGAAACAGGTAAGGGAAGGGATGGGGAATGAGAGAATAGTAAAGGATAGAAGGGATGGGATGAGAGGAGTGAACCAGATGATGTACTAAATGTACTGGGCCAAGACCATATACTAGTGAGGAATGACTTGTCACTGGTGTGTGGGTTTAATCGGTAAGGATTGGTCTGTTGGTACTACCAAGTGAACCGGAGCTCGGTATCGTAGACTTGACAAAGCCAAACTCTAACAATATGACATATCACCCAAAGGAGTACATGGATTATGGGACAGGAGTGGACTGAAATACCATATCAAGTGCCCATACTGAGCACCTGGTAACTCGGCAGTGCTGACCGAATGATCAGTCTAGTTCCACGTGCAAGTGACCAATCCACACATATGTCACTTGGGACATCGGTCTCGGCTCAGCACATTCATCCTCCACATTCCCCATCCCTATTCCCCATCCACTCTTCCCCACTCATCATACATTAATTCCCTCCCCACTTATTCTCTATTTCCTGGCCTGTTTCACCTCGGGACATTTTACCATTGTTTTATCTTCGGCCACGACCCTATTGTCTTATATTCGGTCACTCTCTATTATTCTATTCTTGGCCACATTTCTATTATATTATTTTCATTGTTCTATTCCCGTCCACAATCCTTATTCTATTCTTGATCCTTGTGGACACTACCTCTACATGATTCTTGATACCTTATTGTTCTCTATTCCTTATGTCACCCTGTTCCACATCTCACTTCTTAACCTATATAAGTAGCAAATGTATGTAGATAGTTCCTCACTCTGAATATCAACTTGGTTTACGTCCTCTAGTCCTCCCTCTTTCCATCTGAAGTCCCTTACTTGGGCCGACACTCTCGGCACTCT